>OLKM01001673.1:0-114314 GCA_900291075.1 Melanogrammus aeglefinus
GCCAAGATTTGTGCTGCCTTATGTAGTCTTCTAGGTATTATTTCCTTATATTCGAAATGTACTTGAGTAAGTTTAGTCAGTATGATTGTTACTTAGGAGAGGTTCAATACACCATTCCAGGCATCGCTTTTTGTTTAAATAATGCTATGCTCCTAAAATCTGACATCGTCCAACCTGATTGAATCAAAATAAAATTTTGATCGTTTTGTTTTATTTTACAAAAATAATTTGCCTGTATGTTGTTGGTGTTATTGTTGTTGTGAATTATTTAAACATGAAAATGAGGGAGAGTAATTGGGAAGGATCTGGGTCAACCCGTAAAGGTATTTAATCACCATGTGTTTGATAACCTTGATTTAATTGAACGTAACAGCAATGTATAGCTTGCTTTGCTGGCTTTAATGTAACCTTTCAACAGAACCCCACTTCTGGAAATTTGACTTTAATAAATAACGGTGTATATTTTTGAAGGTATAACAGCAGTGTACATTGTGGGTTAGTGTTGTGTTTTTAAGTTGAAAAGCATGCATTTGACGCCGATAGCGGGATTGGTGCCTGATTCTGTGTCGGGTGCTCTGTTGGTTTGTCTCTGTGAAGCCCGGGTCGCCTCTGATGCTGTAGACACTGTCACAGTTAAAAATATTAGATCTATCAATTGCTGTTTGCTGCTTTTGAATAAACAGAGCCGTTTATAATAGGCCCATTATGCTTGAGGCTGACTCTTGATTGCCATACAGTACACCCCTCAGCAGCACTATCGCTGAATACTGCAGACCCGCTGTAGCACCAGCAAGGCCAATCTCTGGTGCCACCACTGCTTCCACTCAACGCTCTGTGAATGGTGAGATAATAAGCATGAGGCAGAAAGCTATTCTGCTGGAGTCTCTGTGCATTCTGTCTGTAGAGTAATATCAGACCTCTACAACCTCCTCCCTACTTTGAACCCACACAGAGTTGTTTCTCATGGAGCAGAATATCCACTCGAATAGCCCTAATGAATCAGAGTGACGAGTGGATTTTGAAACCTGTTAGCCGTCTCTTCTCCATGGACCGTGATTGGACAACACAAACATAGAGACGATCGCCCACCCTAAAATACACAGCATGCAATAATGGGTGGTATATCATATAATTAAATAAGTCATATTTAGTTAATAAAGGAGGAAGATAGAAGTCAGGGTTTCTATAATGCTTTTTTGTTACTGAGGTTTCCTTGGAGCATTTGACTATTTAATACCCTTAACTTTTGTAAATGAGCTCAGCAAAGGTATTATTTATTTGTCATTATTATGGTTTAAGTACTATAAAGGTTATGCAAAATAGGATACTGACCATCAACAATTAGGCTATGTGTATGCATGTAGACTATACATTTATGCTTAAACATATTATTATTAGAATAGCAATGCGCACTGTGCACACACATTAACAACGCATTATGGCCACCCTGTGGATCTATTTCCCACGGAAGTTAAAAATTCATAGAACCGCCCCTGCCTCATAAACGGCAGGAAATTACACACACTGGTGTCTATGTGTTTTACCTGGTGTAGGCCTATATAACACATGTAGGCCTATAAACCAAGTATTATTTCGGGTTCGGCGAGTCAAACCTGACCATAATATAGCCTAACTTGTCCTGTTGTTTTCCCACTGCTGATGATTCATTCGATTCTTTGGAAACGTGACGCAGAACTTCCTCTTTCTCCAATGAAAGAAAGGAGGGGCATTTCCAGTGGGTCAACTTTATATCTAAACACAAGGACGCAACGGTTGGGTCAGTCCGAAAGCGGTTTCGTTTTCAGAAAACTCAATAATATTAGTTGTTGACAATGGAGCGGATACCAGGTTTACGGTAAACTAAGATTGTGCACAAGTTTATGTGAATGGATTCAGTGTAACAATAAATGTATGACATGTTTTCCTCTATTGGATTTAGGTTTTACCTGGGCGTTTTCCTTCTAAACTGTATTTATATGGCAGCACACGGTAAGAGAAAGTCTTGAAACCAACTCAGGGCGATTGGCGGTGTTTTATTTCCCCCTTAGGCCTACTTGTTATTCGCTACAATATGAATATGACAATATGAATTCGCTATTCATATTGTTTTGTAGACACAGGGCTCAATCTTCACTGCGTCAACGACTTCGACAGGCTGATGTTGTGTGGGTTCGATCCCCCGCCCGACGAGCCGAGCTGCGCCGAGTACACACTCAACACCCGAGTGGATTTTTCCTACAAATACATGTAATTATTAATGACCGACATTAATGAGTCATTAATGCCAAATGCCAGTCATCATACATTGATTTGAAAATATGAAACTCAAAGAAACATATGCATACTATCCACGTTCGTTTGTGATTCATAGTGACGACGCAATGTGAGTTATTAAAAAATAGGAAATAATGGGCTTTATTTTACTTTTCAGTGAGTATAATTGCACTTTAACAACGGACCCAGTTCGGACGGGGACGTGCAGTTGCTCGTTGGACATCAATGGGTAAAGAATTTATTTTACAAATGAATCTGTTGAGTAACTAATAACGAATATGTTTCTAACTTTCACATGTTTTTTTTATGAGGTTTGTTCCGGGTGAGAAATACAAAACAAAGTTGTGGAAAGCTGGGGCCCTAGTAGAGTACAAAAACATCACAGCTGACCACCACAGTGAGTTTAAGCAAGCCGTTTCATACCTGAAAAAAGTCATTTCATACCTGCTCCATTGACCAGTATGTATCCTCCAAGTGATATATATGGACGCCGCATTGGCCTGTATTTGTCTATGGAATCCTCTGCTCATGACTGACCTGTCTCTGACTCTGTATTCACTGTCTAATAACCCCTCATCTTAATGACCTGTCTCTGTTTTTAACCGTGCCTGCTCTTTAATGACCTGTCTCTGAAGCCACTGTCTAACCCCCTATACCTGCTTCTTAATTACCTATCTATAATCATTGTATAACACCTACCTGCTCCTTAAGTTTATCTGTTTTCACTGTCTTACCCATACCTGCTCAATGAACTTTCTCTATATTCACTGTCTAATCTTTACCCCAGTAAAACCCAAAGCCCCCATACTCACTTCGGTGACAAGAGAAAATGAGAATTACCTGGTGAAGTGGGACACAAAATACAAAGACCCCTCCTTCAACCTGAAGGTGTGGCTGAACTACCACAAAAAAGGAGAGAATGGCACGGTATGCCCATTTACACCATAGACCCGGTTCAAGGCCTACATTACATCCATTGACACCTACATATCACTTAAGTTGATCTCTCTACAGACTCAACCACACAAAGGCAGAAAGACCTGTAAAAAGTACCAATACAAAAGTATAAACGACCCAATGTAATGTAAATGTGTCAGTAATAATTAGCTATTTGTGGAATTGCCACATGTGCAGAAATGTTGCTGTTGGTCTATACAGGTGTATTTGGAAAAATTGGTAAAGGTTTGGATTCTTCTATTGGTGGTGTTAGGATTTAATTCCTTGCTGCCTGTCTTGGTCATACAAAGTGTTGGCTGGAGCCTAACGTAGGCTGTGGATGAATCCCAGACTGATATTTATTTGTGAGCCATGCCGTTGAAGCTGTGGTCTTTCTGTTGCAGGAAGTGGACGTTTCGTCCAGGGAATCTTATGATATTACGGGCAAGTCCCTGGAGCCATGGACAGAGTACCTGGTCAGCGTGCGGAGCTACTCTGCGTTCTACAGTGAAAGAAGTGGAGACCTGACATTCACCACCCGTAAGATCTAAACCCCCTACCTCTGGTCAACTACCTATCAGGGCACTGCCTTATCTGCTACCAAAACTCCTGCCGGTCTCAGGTCCATCCCTCTCTATCTCCGCCTATCCAGGTGTACGTACACCGATTCTAGTGGATTATATACTGAGTATTATCGGATGGCATCTGCAAATAACTGTATATATCTGTGCATCCTATTCATGGTATCAAACAAGCTACATGAATTCAGTCAATTTCCCACCAGTTAAGGAAGAAATTGTATAAACTAGTGGTAGGAAAGGCTCAGATGTTTTTCTCATCATATGATACAATACTGGTTTGAATGATTTGTTTTAATTCAAGGGTAAAAGGTCCCATTTCATGAAAATCACTTCATGAGGTTTTCTAACATTCATATGTGTTCCCCTAGCCGGCCTATGGTCCCCCAGTAGCTACAAATGGCGTTAGGTGTAAAACGACCACTAGGTATCCTGCTCCGCCATTGAAAAATGAATGCTCAGACGCTCCGATTTCGAATTTGTTCCCATATGTCGTTATAAGGGACCAAGGTACCTTCCCTTTCTCTGCCTTGCCCGGCCAGAGAATTTGGCCAGCCAATGAGACAATGAGCTACAACAGTGCAAGCACCACATGTGTGTGTCTGTGTGTGTGTGTTAATACACACACTGTAACGCAAGTGTTCTTTGTTATATATTTGAATTAACGGTTCTGCTTGGTGTTATGGCGCATAACACGTCGGGTTCTCTGACGTCTCTGGTATTTCCACAATAAGACTGGGGTTTATCTCAGCGAAGGTTCAGCAGGAATTGGGGGAAAGGAACTTTGGCTTTGACTCCCTGATGTACATTTAAGCGCTAAATGACGGAGAAAGGGATTTGTTGACGGCGATTGTCTCCCAATCAGCGATGGTACCATGTACCACCGCGAGTGGTACATGGTGGTGCCACGGCAGCGGGCAGCAGGGCTTCGGTGGGAGACAATGGCCGTCAACAATCGCGGGCAAAAATCCCTTTCTCCTCCATGTCGCAGTTTAGTGTACTTCAGATTGATGTAGAACTGGAAGAACCAGAGACGTCGGAAAACCCGACGCAGTCGTTTGAGATTCATAATATCATCTGGAGGCGAACACAGCTTTTGGCCGTGACAATATGTATTGTATGATATAGATATCAATGTATAATATGATATTATTTAGATATAGAGCTCCAGGACTCGGCACTTTTGAGGAAAGCTCACTGTGGGACTGGCTCGTAGTGGCTGTAATTCTGCACCAAGGCTGAATTTCTTGAACGTCGTCAAGTACTGTATTAGCGGCCCACTAAAACCTGTATAAAGTATTCATAAAGTAGCATGCCATGGGATCTTTAATGATCTACTTGAAGTAAAACAGTATATTTTTATTTTATAGTAAATATGGCTATTTATAATTTGGAAAGTGACTCATTGAAATCAGTCGAGAAAGGTAATCGTTACATTACTTTTAAACAAGAATACGCACGGCTCCCCGTTTACTTGTTTCTGTCTACAAGCTTGTCTTGGCCTCTATTATTGCAGAAACGTTGATGTATGTGACATCTGGGCTAATCAACAGACACACATAAATGCAGTAAATTTAGCATTTCTCTCGACTTAATGAAGAAATGGTATAAACTGGTAGTGAGAGACGGTGAAAAGGCTATGATATTTTTCTCATACATGATATATGCATGTACTTTTTCAGCTGTGTCACCTACCAGTATTGCGGTGGCGGTCTTTGTGAGTCTGTGTGTTGCTGCTTTAATCATCACCAGTTTCCTGTATATATTCTGCACACGGTGAGATGCCCTTATCCTCGCAGTCACTTGTGTCATGATGTCATCAGTAAACTTTGTTAAAAGATGATATGAAAAAGGTTTTTATAAAATGTGTTTGTTCCATTTGTCTCTAGGTTGAAGGAGAGTTGGTGGGATAGCGTTGGCAACTATAAACACTCAACTTTATTATGCATGGTCCCAGGAGATCACAAGGTACACAGCTTTATGGAATTTTGGAAATACAGGCCACTGTTGTCATTAGTGAGGGGGAATCATTCAGTCTTTTGCAAACTGCCACGTCACCACTAGTTACTGCTAAATTCTAGACAATGGACCTTTGACCAACAGGCCAAATCTTTAAAGAATCACCATGGGATATAAAACAGGAGGATCCACACATTGTTTTAACGATTTTCCGACCGTTTCACAGGTGCTTATGCCGCAGAAAACTCTCCTGAGCTCTGTCTATGTTGAGGCCTGCAAAGAGGACGAATTTGACGAAAAACCATTGTGGGTTAATATTGCTGGCCCTCTTTTGTTTCAAAAAGTCTTCACTGTCCTTGTACATGAAATTCAATAAACTGTTTATAAGAAAATACCCCAGTCACAGGAGTGACAATGATGATTCCATTAAATCCATTAACTCCATTAAATGACTCTCACAAACATCACAAATAACAGTCTTCCTCTCCTGGTTCATCTTCCAGGGACAGCGTTGGTAATTCCCTTCAAAGCGTCGGAGCTGACAGCGTGTCAACGTCTCTGGGTTACTCTCAGAAGTGCTCCATTGACATCATCTCCGATGTGGAGGAAGCCATGCGTATGGCCTTCCCCCAGCTCTCCACAGCTCCCTGGCTCATCATTGCCCACAGCAACACTGGTTACAATCCAGTCGCTGGGACCTCCAGCCCCTCCGTTTTTGAGAACATGACATATTCCATGTCTCCTGGGACCCAGGGGTTATACGCTGCCAACCCGCCTGCTGTACTTAGTGAGTCCTTCTACAAACCCAGTATGTTGTGGGGTGGGGTACACAACCCTTTTCCAGATTCTCAGGTGCCTATTTTCCAGCTGACTGGACAGAGGCAGCCTTTCGATTCATCCCATATGAAAACTGACCTTTCCTATCAGTCGTGGAACGCTGAATCGGGGAGCTCATCCCAATCAGAGGCTCTGCAGGTAGACCTCTCGTATAGCAGTTCTCCGAGTGACACCACTTCTTCCTCCGTCCTGCATGGCTTTGGATCCTCTCAGTCTGGTGACAACTTGAAAGAGTCACTCCTAGTCGGAGAAGCTGACCGGTGCAGCATGATGGAACGTGTTTCCGGTGAGGAGAAACCGTCATTCAATGTCTGGGATTCAAATCCTTCTGAGGTGTCCTGCCATTCCCCTGCATGCAGCCTTGTTTCCTCTGACGATGACTTTCAAGAATTCCAAAGTATGATGAAGCGACCAGGAGTGCTCATTCCAACGGCAAACAACAGTAGGCCCAGAGATCGGCCAGACAAGCTTCCTGAGACTCCCTACACTGGAATGCCTCAAAGAACCATAGAGGGAGCAAGCACCTTAACCCAAACAACACAAGCAGCCCAGGGTATTCTGGACACTCAAGGCAACAAGGTGTCTCTTCCGCCTGCGGATCAGCACAAGCTCATCATTATCAGTGATTATCATAGTGTCTAATTAGGTCTGAGACCGTGGACCTAATGGACACTAAGAGCCTTAATGTAAAGAGATTTAAGTTGTATTGAATTGAGAGCAAGGGCACAAAGCGTGGACCACTGAATTGAATATAAATAATATATATTATAACATGGAACCTGTGGTTATGTTAATTTATAACTGTAATATAAAGTTTGTGACAAACACGTAACACATTATTGTGTGTGTGTGTGTGTGTGTGTGTGTGTGTGTGTGTGTGTGTGTGTGTGTGTGTGTGTGTGTGTGTGTGTGTGTGTGTGTGTGTGTGTGTGTGTGTGTGTGTTCCATCAGAGTAGAGATGGTTGGCTTTTCTACAGTGGACACTAAATAGTTTTCCCAAAATGTGTAGACAAACCACTGCGTGGACTTTTGCAAATATAAAGCACTTTCTTATTAATTTCTCAACTTGGAATGTTATAATAATGATCTTATAATGTTATAGACGAGAAATGAAACATGTACTGTAACTGTTTCCATTAAAAAAGTAAAGATGGAACAAAATGTAACCATTGTGTGACAAGATGCAACAGGTGCATAAGTGCATTGGTTACATGTGATGATGATGTAGATAATGTCAATTCTGATGTTATTTTGCAATGTATAATATCTATCTCTTCGCTTGCATCGAGCTCCTTCGAGAACACGCAAAGCATTGTTTACGCAAACAGTTTCCAAAGTATATACGGTACCTCGACAATCTATGCAACACGAGCCATTGACACCAAATGTACACTAGAGGGAGATTTAACATTATACAAAACATAAAAAGTGTTGAGCTCCCTCAACTGGACATGTGTATGTCTAGTGTGTTGTAGACTTGTTCTGTTCAGTATGGTTGGTCTTCAAATACAATAAAATATCTACAATAAAGTTATTATATTAATCCAAAGCTCTGCATTTAGTTGATCTTACTTGAGGTGAATAATATCTGCCATGTCGGTGAGAACTGCTTGTCTCGGTCCTTTTCTAACCCGAAGGCATTTTCGGACTTGGCAAGTTAAAGGACGAGAAGACACAGCACATTGATGAAACGTAGGTTTTAATCCTTTGTGGTATCGTTTCGGGCTAGGTAGGCTATGTCTCGGGAGAGAGGTACATGTTCAAAACGTGGTTTATTCAGAGACACAAGGTAAACGAGCATGCACTCTGGCGGTGGTTCAAGAAGCATCTCTCAAATACAGTTAAATGGTAAATAAACCACGCTTACAGGTTTGTAATAATTAATAAATTATTTGTAATACCGATAGCTACTTCGGGAGAGTGCGTGCAGCAGTAGGCCTACCTTAAGATGAACTCAATAATTATAAGTGCTTCAAAGGCCACTGGTCTGAAAAGTGCTAAATAAATAAATGTATTCAGTCAATTTACCGTAGGGTATGTTCACATGGTCATTTTGACACAGAGCAGCAACTTACAGTGAAGACTGAATGGGCTCTATGCACAACTCCACTACTTCCTGGACTTAGTGCAGCTCCTTCATTTCCTGTCTTACATTACTGGACAAACTGATTAATCCAGGTGTGTCTGAGTAGTCACAATGGTCAGACACACCTGGATTAATCAGTTTATCCAATAATGTAAGACAGGAAATAAAGGAGCAGCACTAAGTCCAGGAAGTAGTGGAGCTGTGCATAGAGCCCATTACGGTTGGAGAAAAACCATCAACATTATGTAAACGGTTGTCGCTAACAGGCAAGTTGACTGCCAGTGGTGACACATATTTTATCTATTGTGAATGTGGTATGAGTTATTGAAGGGAATTTTGAAGATTTTAATTAGATTAATAATAAATATTGTTTTGAATAGGCCTACTGTGCACACTTTTTCATCTAGTTGTTAATTAAATACTGTTGTTTGGGGAAAACTCACGTCTCCGTCTCATTGTCTTATCTGTCTATTTTGGGGAACCCTGTTAAAAGCATCACTACACACCAATCTACTTTCCTTGATGTAGGCCTACAGTAACATCTTCAAGTTGGCGTTGTTGAACGTAGGGAACGTACAGATCTTTACACACCCACACATTACACAGGGTCTGAATAGAAGAGGACAGAGCAGGCTTTTGTCTGGGTGTCTACAAATTTGTGATGCCAACCCCAATACTAACACTCTGCATGTTGATGGATTTAGCGAATTTGTTGTGGTAACTTTTCACCATCTGCTAACTCAACACAGTCACGGAAATACTGTCACGTCACGTCATTTAATCTATTCATTCGTGATCTGGGACACGTAATTAAAAAAAAATGTGTCAAAAGCACAAATTTCAAACTCATTCTAAAAAGAAGAGATGAAGCAGCTTCCTTTTTTTCCGTCGCGGTTTGCCTACAGAGCAGCGCACCTGCATTAAACATATTAAACATATTTCTCAGAATCAAAGGTGAAAGTAGAAACGGGTGGCCAAAGGCTGTGTTAGAAATTTTTGCTTTTGGCATGAAAAAAAATGAAATTACGTGTCCCAGATCACGAATGAATAGATTAAATAACTTGACAGTGTCACGTATTTCCGTGAGACTGGGTTGGCTAGCTACATTCTGCTCCACTGTAACCACCTAATGTGTCTGACACCCTACTTTGTATTTATCAACCATAGGAAAAGCAGCACTGTGCAGAACAAACCACCTGATTTGTACAAGTGGGGTTTTTAAGTCACGCTTACCCCAGAATAATGCTATATGTATCTTTGTCCTGAGGTACAAAACTGCAAGAGCATTTCAACGAGAAGGGTATTTTATCAAAGTTTCTGTGATTTGGTTAATTTTAGCTATATTTTGTAGAATCAGTTAACCATATAAACATTCTGCTGTGATAATCTTATGATTCTCATTTTATATATTAGAACCAAGACACAGAGGAAGGGTGAAGAATTTCAAGATGATGTCTGCCAAGCACTTTGAATTGAAGGTTAAGAGTGTAGATCATATTGAGGGAGTTGTGGTTGTTTCACAATGTAATATTGTCTTGGTTACTGCCATATGGAATTATTTATTGCTTGTTTGTTTTCTTTAGTTAACACAAATTCTTAAATTGGCAGCTATCTGACAGGTCGTTTTGGACCATGACTTTCATCCTGTTCTCTATCACACAAGGTGAGTACATTACACATTATCTTAAATCAAAAACATTACATATCAAATATGTATGAAGGGAGATCTTTCCCATTTCTTTCCACAGCAACCATATTAGGTATGCTGACAAATCAATGCTATTTAAAAAATTAATAATGTTCATAGTCTACTTGGATAATTCATTCAGTATGAGTTCACATATGGCACCAACTAGTTTTGTGAAGTAAAACTTTTGCCAACATTTAATTTTTTGTTTTCCTAATTTTGCTCCCAGTTCATAGCTTGGACCCTCGGCTGAACTGTTCTGAACCCACCAATCTAGCCCTGCTAGAAGCACTGACACCAGTCTTTGATTTACGCTTCATACGACCTGTGATCAACATCAATAATTACACAGAAGTCTATGTATCCTTTATCATGTATGGCATTCTGGGAGTGGTATGTTCTGTTTTATAACTATTAAAAAAAAAAGGATAGCTTCCTGGGTTGGGCTAATGACTTTGTGAATTTTAATCTCAAAAATGTATTCAAGAAGCATGTGGTAATTTTTCAATTGTGGAAGTGAACAATTAATAAATGTTAAAGAACAACATAAAGAATATGACTTTGTATGAAACTGGTAATTTGGATCTAAGCAACATTTCGAAGGAAAGCCCTTTATATCTCTACACCTTTGTAGCCAGAGATTCATTTTGGCATACAGTTGGCTACTAAAGATTGATTCACTTCATTTGCAATTGCTTTTTTTTTCAGGATGAAAAAGCTCAACTCTTGACAACTTATCTTTGGCAACACATTGTGAGTATAAGAACCAAATAAACAAAATCACCATAGTCCTTATCTGGATGTTTCTGTTAAAAAACACTACTTAATATTGTATTGAAATCCATTGTTCAAAGTAATAACACCAATCTGCTTGGTGTTTATGGTTCCAGGTATGGAAGAATGAGTTCATCAGCTGGGATCCAGAGCAGTGCGGCACAGAACAGATAACGTTACCTAGAACCCAGTTTTGGACACCAGATATGGTCATCAATGAATTGTAAGCTCCATGCACAACGTATGGATCAAATGTTCTCATTCTCTTATGCTGTTACATAAATTCTGCTAATGCCTAAGCTCCAATGATCAACACAATGTGAACCAAATTATTCCATTGCTTTTATCCCAACTCATGTGAACCTCAGGAGTGGAAAAATGTCTATTTTATTAAGGAACATATTTATTTTCCTAAATCACTGTTACTCCTCTAATCTCAAGGTCAAAGCGGTGACATGGCGATCCCTTATGTGCAATACAAGGCCTTTGATATAACTTTGATATAAAATAATAATAATACTGATCTCATACCTAAAGATGTAAACAATACTCGAAAGAAGCGTAAAACGTTGTTTTTTTTGCCGTCCTACAGAGTTTCTAAAAACACAGCCCCATTTGTGCCTTATGTACGTGTCAATTCCGATGGCAAGATCTTCGACTACAGCCCTGTCAGAGTGGTTAGCTCCTGCAGACTGAACATCTACACCTTCCCCTTTGACGTCCAGAACTGCACTTTCACCTTCAACTCCTACACCCACACAAGTAAGACACACACACATGCTCTGAAATGCCTGCATGTGATTTAATGTAATTATGGTTGCATTCTGGTAGCATGGTTATTCTTTCAGATTGGAGTTGTATTTTTGGTGTACAGTTGTATAACATCCTGCTCTCTCCTCCTTCACAATGCCCTGCTCAACCTGTCAGACAAGGAAGTCATGGTTAACCTCAACAGGCCGATAACACAGATTTTGAAGGATACATTGGCTGCGATGAGCACTGTAGGGGAGTGGCAGCTGATAGATATCACTGCTTATAAAGAATGGCATGCTGGATATAAAGTTGACGAGCTCATATTTCACGTATGTTTGCTTTTTCTATGTTCGGGAATAATAAAATGATTTATTTATGATTAAAAAGGTAAAATGATGTATTTCTTCCTGGTGGACAGGGTAAATTAATGGAAGTAATTTTTTGTTAAACTCCATAGATTGGTCTGAGGCGTAAGTCCACTCTCTATGTGGTCAACCTGATCATCCCCAGCTGCTCCCTGATCACAGTGGACCTCTTCAGCTTCCTGTTACCCCCACAGAGTGTGGACCGCTCGGCCTTTAAGATGACCCTCATCTTAGGCTACACCGTCTTCCTGTTGCTGATGAATGACATGCTGCCGGTCACTGGTGACACCATACCCATCATAAGTCAGTAGTACTCTTTTGTTCAGTGGCAGGTTATCAATAAACGAGTATTGTTTGTACTGAAAAGTAACCAGCACACTCAGACTCTCATCAATGTATCCCCAGATGTTTTCTTCTCTCTCTGCCTGGCACTGATGGTGGCCAGCCTGTTGGAGACAATCCTCATCACCAACCTCCACTCAAGCTCCAGACGCCTGGCTCCTGTCCCCCGCTGGGTGAGAGAAGTGGTCCTTCAAAAACTGGGATGTTGTGTTGGTCTGCCTCCAAAGCCAACAAAAGAACGTTCAACAGGTATGGAGTTGTTAGGTTAAGTTATGATTATATCGACGTACTGAAGAACCTTATACATCAATAGACAAACACCCAAAACAAAAAGACAAACTAAAAGTTTTTCTCCAATATAGATATGTATCCCAATGCTGTAAGGGAGGAGATCAAAGTTGGTAAGACTCCTCCAATGCCCCTGGAGCTGGAAGACACAACCCCAGGCGAGTTGAGGAAATTGGGGAGAGACCTCCGGGCGATCCGGCTGCAGGTGGACCAGCAGCTGAGTGGGGATCAGAAGTCTGAGGAGTGGATCCAGGTGGCTTCCATCATTGATCGCTTTCTGTTTGGGCTCTACACGCTCTTCATATCAGTCAGTTCAATAACTATGATCTGGATCTGGGTTGAATCAGGCAGACGATAGAAACGTTTTTCAGAAGGTTTTCACTTTGGTAATATAGTGAACATAATTTTCTTTGTAGTCTTATTTTAATATAATTTGAACTGTTTTTATTATCAATTTAGTCAGTGTGATTATTCTTTATTAGAGGTCCAATACACGATTAAGGCTTGAATTTTGGTCCATTGTAAAGATGTATTATTATTATTATTATTATTATTATTATTATTATTATTATTATTATTATTATTATTATTATTATTATTATTATTATTATATTATTATTATTATTATTATTATTATTATTATTATTGTGTCAAATGCTAAATCCTTAATAAAACATGTAAAATAAAATCCAAAGTAGCATTATTTGTGTGATCCTGAGCAGATATTGAAACAAGGTTTTTAGGCTTAACACAAATTTACGATTGTTTAAGACGCCATCTGAGCTCTAATTCAATCTCCTCTCGCTTTTGGGGCACTCTTTCAAATCAATAACAAAAGCCTTGTTACGTTCCGAGCTCAACCCCAAATGCTGAAAATAATCTGACTTACTTGAATGGAGGTTATCAGATTTAATGGCAAGACAGGGAATAAATGAATGGAAATGTTGACAGTGTAGGCGGATATATGGGCGGGCAGGCAGGTAACCAGATAAGATGGACACGAGTATGTGGAACTGGAAGACAAAGAACATTTTCAACGGTCAAAAATTCTTGGTGACAGCAAACCTTAGAGAAGTACTGTAATCCTAAATGCCCGAGAGTTTTACTGACGTGTCATGACAGCCAACGATCCGGCAATGAGTGGATGGGAAGCCAGGGTTTAAATACACAGTTGGAAGAGGTTATCGAGAGACTGGCGGTAAGTGGAAGTGTAGGACAGGACTGTACCCCCTCCTCTATGGGCACCACCTAGCGTACCCCTGGAACTGGCACAGCAGTGCAAAATGCAGTGTTCTGCATTGAAGTTGTCGTAAAAATGTATCTAATGGAAAATAGATATCGGATAGAAGCAAAACAGAAGCAAACACTTTTCAAACAATCCGCACATAAACACGACACTTTTTTAAAAGGTTTGTTTATGTCCCCACTCTATCAGTTGTCTGAACAGGGATGTGTGGCTCTGTTAAAATAGGTAAAGATGTATTGTGAAGGCTTTAAAATGAATCCTTCAATTCAATTTCAATTCAATTTTATTTGTAATAATCACTCAATCACCATTACAGTCTCAAAGGGCTTAACAGGCCAAATATTTATGACACCCCCCTTTACCCAAGCCCCCACAAGGGCAAGAAAAAAACTCCCTTGAAATTAGCAAGGATATTAGCAATGTATTCATGTAGTAACAGACACATAGATACTATTAATGGCTATGTATCTGTTACTACATGATGGGTATGCACACACTCACCACATATGCAATCCGGTTGCTGGTGGTTATTAATTAGTTTAGAGAATAGTCTGCTCTTGTACTATACTGGCATCTATTACAATATACAAATAGTGTAGGAGCTCCCTCAGCTGGACATGCTATATATGTCCTCTAGTGTGTTGTAGACGTGTGCTGTTAAGTATGTTTGCTCTTATATTAAACTACCAGTATAACGTTGAAGAAGCATGTCTTAATACCCAGTACAAGTACGGCAGGTTTGGGCATACTTGGTAGTTCGGACTTGGCATGTTTGAGGAAGGGAGGACACAGTAGAGTCATTCTGGAATGACAGCGTAGTGTTGGTGTCCCCATCTGAGGTCCCCTCACCAAATAAAACAAACGACTTCTTTTGAAGAGTTGTGTTGGCAGCGGTGACTCAGGATGTAGTTAAAAATAGCGCTTTGAGTGGCAACTGGTCTGAAAAGCGCTGCATAAATTCAGTCCATTTACAATCTTAATATTAAGTCATTTTCAGAAAGAGCAGCAACTTCAACAGTGAGGACTGAGTAATGGGTGGAGAAAACCAGAAAAAATACGCACATTTCAAAGGGTCTGAACAGGACGGGACAGAACAGATTGGCCTGAAGTGGGTATCTACACATGTGACGCCAAACCCCATACTAACCCAGCTGCATGATGGATTTGGGGAATCTGATACCGTTGTGGTAGCTTTTCACCATCTAGCTACATTCTGGTGTCCTGTAGCTACCAAATGTGTCTGACACCCTACTTTGTATTTATCCACCGTAGGAAAATCTGCACTGCAGTGCAGGACAAACCACCTGATTTGTACAAGTGGGGTTTTCAAGTCACGCTTAACTCAGAATAAGTATATATATGTATCTTTGTTGTGACTGCAAATTAAAAAACTGCAAGAGCATTTCAACCAGGTAGGTAATGCATCCACGGTTCTGTGATTTTGGTTAATTTTTATTTGTACAATCAATTGACTACTTGAATATAAACATTCTGCTGTTATAATCTTATGATTCTTATTTTATTCATATATATTTATTAGAACCAAGACAGAGAAGAAGAGCTGAGAATTGCAAGATAATGGCTGCTTAACACTTTGAATTGAAGGTTTAGAGAATAGATCATATTGAGGGAGCTAGGTTGTTACACAATGTAATATTGACTCGTTGGTTGCCATTTGGAATTCTTTATTACTTGTTTGTTTTCTGTAGTTAACACTAGTTCTTTAATCTTCAGCTCTCTGACATGTCGTTTTTGACCATGGGTTTTATCATGTTCTCTGTCACACAAGGTGAGTAGGCTACATGGAAACAATATTTTTTATGTGTAACACGATTTTAAATAAAAAACAAGGGAGATGTTTTACATTTCTTTACTCAGCAACCATATTATGCTTGCTGAAAAATGACATAGAATAGATGTTATTAGGCTATATCAATGCTATTTTATGTCTGGTATAAATCCATGATATAACATTTTCAAGATCTTTATGAACGACAGTTAACTCTTGACAATTTGTATGTGTCTTTCAGCAAATATTAATTTACACGCATCATTTAAAAAAACAAAACATTTGATTGCCATAGTCTACTTAACTGGGGTTATTCATTCATTATCATTTCACATATGGCAACAACTAGTTTTTGTGAAGTAAACATTAGCTACATTTTTGTTTTTCTAATTTGGCCCCCAGCTCATAGCTTGGACCCTCTGCTGAACTGTTCTGAACCCACCAATCTAGCCCTGCTAGAAGCACTGAGACCAGTCTTTGATTTACGCTTCATTCGACCTGTCAACAACTTCATTAATTACACAGAAGTCTATGTATCCTTTACCATGTATGGCATTTTGGGAGTGGTATGTTCCTGTTTCTGGATATATAAAAACAAAATTTATAGAAAAAAAATGAATTAACTGATTTCCCTGTCTATGTACCTGGGTTGGTATAATGACTTTGTGAACTTAAATCTCAAGTATTATCCTTTAAGAAGCATTTTGTCTTTTTCAATTGTGAAAGTGAGCAATTAATGAATGTTAAAGTAGAATATGAATATGTATGAAAATGGCATTTCGGATCTAAGCAACATTTTGATAGAAAGCCCTTTATATCTCTGCACCTTTGTAGCCAGAGATTCATATTTGACGTTCAGTTGGCTACTAAAGATTGATACATGGCATTTGCAATTACTTTCTTTTCAGGATGAAAAAGCTCAACTCTTGATCACTTATATTTGGCAACACATTGTGAGTATAAAAATCAAATAAACGAAATAGCCATACTTATTATCTGGACATTTATATTAAAAAGCACTATTTCATATTGTATATTGAAATCCATTGTTTATAGTTAAAACACCTATTTGCTGCTAGTAGCCAATCGGACAAATGCATGAAATAATTTGTGGTTCAAGGGATGGAAGAATGAGTACATCAGCTGGGATCCAGAGCAGTGTGGCACCGACAAGATAACGCTACCTAGACGCCAGTTTTGGATACCAGATATAGTCATTAATCAATTGTAAGATCCATGCACAACTACAATTTTTAGGTGTAAAACACAGAGTCAAAACATATGGCTCAAATGGTCTCATTGTTTTATGTTATTTTGAACCTTAAGGTAAGGCACGATCCATTTTAAAGGACAAAAAACATGAGAGTAAATTACACATAAGCTCCAACGATCTAAACACAATATGAATTGAACTATTCCTTTGCTATTATCCCAACGTATATTTAATTTCCTAAATCACTGTTACTTCTTGGACCAATCAAATCTTATCAAAAAAGCCTTTGATATGAAATGTTGTTTTTTTTGCTGTCTTACAGGGTATCTAAAAACACAGCCCCATTTGTGCCTTATGTACATGTCTATTCTGATGGCATGATCTACGACAACAGCCCTGTCAGAGTGGTTAGCTCCTGCAGACTGAACATCTACACCTTCCCCTTCGACGTCCAGAATTGCACTTTCACCTATGTCTCCTACAGCCACAAAAGTAAGCATGGTTACGAGATGGCCTTGGCCATCAAATATCAAATTATCAGAATCTTTGGCCATTTTAAGGCAAAAAATTCTGATAATTTGATTTTTGATTGTGACAGGTCTTAAAATTGTATTGGATCATGGAATCAATAACCACTAATGCAAACTGTGCATCTCATCTACTATGGGTAAATGCAACTTCAACGAGATCTGGCTTGAGAACAGCGCTGCAATAATTCTGATTTTAACGTCAGAATAAAACGATTTCTAATTTTAAAGTAAGAATTATTTTTAGAATTCTGTTTACTTTTCTTAAATTGCATTTGTAATGGTTTTTAAAAAGGTCATACAATTAACTTCATGAAACCTGCAGAAACCCTGAGTAAGGCACCACATAGATAAACAAAAATATATTTTACATTTCCATAACAATACCTTTATTAGTCTGCCTCAGGATGGGTTGGTTAGTTCAAGATTAGCAATCATGCGATCGGTCATGGCCATACAAGCTTCCTTGTAATTTAACTATTGTTAAATTAAATAAACGTATATTTTTAGGATATACGTTTATTTTCCCCTCATGTACAGTTGTATAACATCCTGTGCTTTCTTCTTCTTCTCAATGCTCTCCTCAACCCGTCAGCCGAGGAAATCATGGTTGAACTCAACAGACCGATAGAAGAGATTATTAAGAAAACAGTGGCTGTGATGACTACTGTAGGGGAGTGGAAGCTAATAGATATCACTGCTCATAAAGAAACGCGACCTGGACTTCAGTATGACCATCTCGTGTTTCACGTATGTTTACTATTTATATGTAAGGGAATAATACAATATTTTTTTATGATTGCAAAAGGAAAACAACTGTATTTCTTACTGGTGGACAGGGTAGATTAAAGGAACTAGTGAATGATAAATAACAACACTAATTTTAAATAAACTGTCTTTTTGTTAAACTCTGTAGATTGTTCTGAAGCGCAAGGCCACTCTCTACGTGGTCAACCTGATCATCCCCAGCTGCTCTATGATCACAGTGGACCTCTTCAGCTTCCTGTTACCCCCACAGAGTGTGGACCGCTCGGCCTTTAAGATGACCCTCATCTTAGGCTACACCGTCTTCCTGTTGCTGATGAATGACATGCTGCCGGTCACTGGTGACACCATACCACTCATAAGTCAGTAGTAATCTTTTGTTCAGTGGCAGGTTATCAATAAACGAGTATTGTTTGAACTGAAAAGTAACCAGCACACTCAGACTCTCATCAATGTATCCCCAGATGTTTTCTTCGCTCTCTGCCTGGCACTGATGGTGGCCAGCCTGTTGGAGACAATCCTCATCACCAACCTCCACTCAAGCTCCAGACGCCTGGCTCCTGTCCCCCGCTGGGTGAAAGTAGTGGTCCTTCAAAAACTGGGATGTTGTGTTGGTCTGCCTCCAAAGCCAACAAAAGACAATTCAACAGGTAAGATATTGCTAGGCTAAGTTATGATTACATTGACACTGAAAACAAAAAGACAAACTAAAAGTTTTTCTCCAATATAGATATGTCTCCCAATGCTGTAAGGGAGGAGATCAAAGTTGGTAAGACTCCTCCAATGCCCCTGGAGCTGGAAGACACAACCCCAGGCGAGTTGAGGAAATTGGGGAGAGACCTCCGGGCGATCCGGCTGCAGGTGGACCAGCAGCTGAGTGGGGATCAGAAGTCTGAGGAGTGGATCCAGGTGGCTTCCATCATTGATCGCTTTCTGTTTGGGCTCTACACGCTCTTCATATCAGTCAGTTCAATAACTATGATCTGGATCTGGGTTGAATCAGACAGACGATAGAAACGTTTTTCAGAATCAGAGGTTTTTAATTTATACCATTTAGTGAACATCATTTTCTTAGTAGCCTGTCGTCACAGCTAACCCTAAACAGTTTTTTTATTTTAATAAATTGAGTTAGTGGGATTATTGATGATTTGAGGTCCAATACACAATTAAGGGCTTACATTTATGTTACTTTTAAAGATGCATCATTGTTATTCTCAAATGCTAAATCCTTAATAAAACATGTAAAATATAATTCAAAGTTGCATTGTTTATTTATGGTTACCTGAGCAAATATTGAAAACAAGGCATTTAGGCTAACTACACAGTTAAGATTGTTAGAGGCAAACCATGCCACTCTACATATCACTACGCTAGCTCCCTGGGGTCAACGTCAAGTTCAATTAATTTATTCATAACGTTGTCATTCATGCGTACTGGATCTCTACCCACATCTCAAACTATACCTGTCTGTCCTCTGTGGTCTACTAAAGAGGAGTGTGAGGAACTGAATGCCACGCATTCATAGTTAAGAATATGGTAAGGCTTTATATTAAGGTCCTTAAGCATTTGTTAATAGGTAATAAGACAATTATTATATGCTTATTAACATTAATTGGTGTTAATAAGACAATCTATAAGTGTTAATAATAGCATAGTAAATATGTTTATTGTGATATTATACGACTTTTATAAGCACTGATAGAAACTTGTGAACTATTTATTGATTGCTTAATAACATTAATAATAATAGTCTTATGAGTTTCATACAGTTGTTATTAAAAGCGTTACAAACGCTTTTATTGAGTCTTAACTTACCTATTAGGTCATTGACAAACCTTTACTAAGCATTTTTTATGCTTATTAAGATTAATAAATCCTTTATTAAACTGCTAATTATGCACTTTGCAGTTCGGGATCTAAAGCGCGATGCTTAGGTCTTATTATGTATTAACTAAGGCTTACTACAAGGACCTTAATATAAAGCGTTACCAAGAATATTTTCATATTCCATACCTTGAAGGTGGAACAAACAATTTATCACCTCAGCAGCAGACTTTGAATAGGCCTATATGGACCGTGAGGAAAGAAAATACAATGCCGAAAAACTGTCGTGTTGGCCCAGGCAAGCTGAACATTATGGCGGCAATGCCGGTAACTTTGTGCATGTCTTATTTTTTGTTGTTGTTAAATGCTGTTAACCATTTTGTCCTAATCGCAGTAGGCTAACGCGTAAAAGATGGCTTGTGATATTTATCGAAGGATGCGTCTATTGTCTTTAGCAAACCGGATTAATAAATGTCTTCAATGCAAATACATTTTACACAGCCAATCAGAAGACATACCACGCAGAATACATAATACCTGATAGTAGTCACATATTGACACAATGAAAACATTATAAAAAGCTATCATCATTCCAAGGTACTACAGAGGACTACATTTTGCTGAAAACATTTGGCCTTGTGTGTATCCAATCAAATTGGTGGACCCATGATCTAATACACTGGACTTATTTAATAATGGATATGAAAAAAGGCATTAACTATATCTCCTTTAGCTTGATGTTGCTTCATGGTAAGGCAAATTCTTTTTATTGTAAGGTTGCACATATTTAATTGTGGTTTGTGTCTTTCTAAATGGTAAAAAGACACAAACATTAACACAACACCGCAATCATTCAGTAGCCTATATTATATAACATACCAAACCTCGTACTGCTTGCTGTCCATTTATACAGCAACGGTCGAAGCGATGAATTGTACCAGTCCAAGTCCTGAGTCCCTGTATGATGCACTGGCGCAAACATTATTTGCAAAGAAACATCTACGCCCAGTGAAAAGCCTTGCAACACCAACAAATGTCTCTGTCTCTATCACTTTGGTTGGAATTTTGGGAATAGTAAGTCCATTAATTTGTTGAAGTACATTTTTAACTGACAATTGAGATATACAGTATATTAAAGTTAAATCATGTTGTAACTAAATCAATCTCTGTTACCTAGAATGAAAAGGCACAATTACTTACAACTTTCCTATGGCTTGTACAAGTGAGTAAATACGCTTTAATTCATTAATTTACTACAGGAATAGTTGTGCAATTTTTCGAATTAGGTGGGTCCCATTGTACAACTTTTTCTGTAAAACCACTCTGACCTTGTCCATTTTCGCAAGCTAAAATTGCTATAGCTTTCGTATAGCAATTTTATATAAAAACTATATTTTTTTTATTGTACACACTAGCAGGTGCTTGGCTCTTGAGAACCATTGGCATACATAGAATGTTTTTGCAACTGACTGATTTTCAAAAGAGGTGCAGTTCGAAACATTGTTTTCATTGAACGTGTACATTGTTAACACTTTTTGTATCAGTGATGCGTGTCACTTTGACACCTATTGTACCTATTAAATGAAAGCGCTTATCAATAATGACGCAAAAGAATGCTTTCAAACTGTTTCTGTAGGAGTGGGACATTGAGGGTCTGAGCTGGGATGCAAAGGAATGTGGTTCAGATCGGGTTTCTATTCTACGTGAAAACCTGTGGATACCAGATGTCCACATATCAGAGTTGTAAGTCTGAAAACGGGAACTTCAGTAGCTTGACAGATTAATCAAAGCAATTTAAAGGAAAAATGGAATGAAGTTTAAAGCTGACATATTACACCACCAGGTGTGAGTGTGATTAGCCGCTACAAGCCGTTATGAAAATCGGCCTTTTCTGACATCCGTGTGCCCGATAGACCCAGTCTACCAGCCTACCCAGTGGACTGTAGCAAACATTGCTCATCTCTCCGCCATACATCTGGACATGACATCTCGGCATCTTCTGTGATGTCAGAAGATGCCGATTTTCAAAAAACGGCTTGTAACGGCTAATCAAACTCACACCTGGTGCTATAGTGTGTATCCCTTAACTTGCTTCATCGAACAATTTATCACGTTCAACTCCTTTATTTATTGCTTATACTTTATACAAAAATATGAATGATTTAAGATGACGTCAGTCTTAATGATGTTACTTGTGCTTTGATTCTGAAGCATGAAATGGATGTGGTAATCAACACGTTGATAAGTTTTATTCTCCAATTTATTTATTTTATTAGAAAGTAAATAATTTAAGTCAATTCTTTCACAGTATGGATGAGGACCAGTCCCCCTTCACTCCATACGTCTACCTAGACAACAGGGGTCACGTATACGATGATAAACCACTCAGAGTGGTGAGCTCTTGCAGTCTAAGGCTCGTAAACTTCCCCTTTGACGTCCAAAACTGCACCCTGACTTTTGGCTCCTACTTGCACTTTGGTAAGCATTTGGTTGAATGAAAAAATGTGAACAAAAAAAAAAACAAAATGTGAAGACAAAACGACATAAGTAAAAATTTTAGAATAAATGTAAATGTATAAGGCAAAACGGACAAAGTGAGATACGGCAGATTTTGATTATGATCTCTCGTTGAAACTGTTATCGTTGGATCATATGCGTTTTCAGATACTGATATCCGTGTGGTCATGGGCAGATCAGCAGAAGACATTCTGATTGAGTCCAGGGAAGTCTTAGACGCTAAAGGAGAATGGGAGCTCAAAGATATTAAAGCAGCTCCGTTTACTTTAAATTTAGAGGACGGAGGATACCAGGAGGTACGATTTAATGTGAGTAAAGCTTATTTCAAGTGTTAAATTGAAATACTTGCATAATATACATGTTTACTGTGATTAACTTGACAACACATGACATCATATGTAACATTTTATTTAATTCTTAGGCATTGTAATTGTTTGAGAAACCCAGCAGCATGTTTGGTTTATTTGATGTACCTATCCAACTATCATAATAGCATCTGCATTTTATTAGGACCAATTGAGTCGCAATTTGGGTCATTGAAGGAACTTTTTAGGAAAAAACTGACGCTACCTCCCGGTTTGTCGCTTAAAAGGTTTAGAATCTGCCCAAAGGCAAAATATTTTTTACCAATAAAGTCTCTTTTTCGAGTTCATCCTGTTCATTTTTGATACAATGTAGAATCCTTGTGTACTATTTCTTTTTCTCACAATAGATTGTGATAAGACGTCGATCCCTTAACTACGTGGTCAACCTGATCATCCCCAGCTGCTTCCTGGTCACAGTGGACCTCTTCAGCTTCCTGTTACCCCCAGAGAATGTGGACCGCTCGGCCTTTAAGATGACCCTCATCTTAGGCTACACCGTCTTCCTGTTGCTGATGAATGACTTGCTGCCCATCACAGGGAACACCATACCCATCATCAGTAAGGGTTTTCTACTTGCATGTGGTTGTACCACGCCAACCTTTTTTATTTATTTTTTCGCGTTCAAATTACCCTCATTGTTCCACAACCTAGGATATGTTTCATAAAGTGAATTATGCTCCATCTAGATATAGCCTTTTTGAGAAATATAGCCTATTTTAGAGCAGGTCTCCAAAAAGATATGCTTTATGCTATATGCTTTAATAATAAATATGCTATAATATAATAACACCCTTTGTCATACATCCTGAATCATCATGAAAACATTTCGCCTGGCTGCAGAGAAATAAGTTGTGCATTGTTTTTCTGCAGATGTTTTCCTCTCCCTCAGTCTTTCCCTGATGGTGGCAAGCCTTTTAGAGACCATAATTATCACCTTTATCCAGAACTCCAGTAACAAAAAACAAGTACCTCGCTGGGTTAGCATCCTGGTGCTAAAGTACATAGCCCCCGTCGTCTGCCTCACTCTTAAACCACAAAGCAACAAGGTCACAGTCCACCTCAACCCCTACCGTAAGCACAGACTTTGTCATTATGCTAATTAAAACACTTTCCACTATCCTTTGTGCTGACCTATTTAACACCATCACTGTCTATTTACTCTAAAATACATTTCACAATTAGGCAAAAACAATAAGTGATTTGATAATAAATGCCATCTGTTCTTTGGTCTATGTTGCTTGTATTTTCTTCTCACCCTGCTCTTTTCCAGATATCCCTGTAGTAACTAGTGTGGAGAATAACAACCCAGCGTTACAGTCTTGGCTCAACTCAACTGATCACCAGCCAATGAAATTGGCCCGTGATCCAGAGGTGATGGAGGAACTGAGGAGGCTGAGCCAGGACCTTCGCTCCATCCGTCTTCAGGTGGCAAACCACCTCGAGGGAACACAGACCTCAGAGGAATGGTCCATGATAGGGTCTGTGATTGACCGGCTGCTGTTCATAATCTATATTATCTTCATACTCTCCAGCTTCTTGTGTGTCATCTTTCTGTGGCTCTAAGAAAAATACAAACATTTTGTCCTAGTAGTCGGTAGTAGTTTGGTTTTGGTAGTTTATCAGAGTTTTCTGTTTATATGCTGTGTTTTTGGAAGGTGGTAGCTAACTTGGTAAAGCGTGTCTGTTATAAGCCATGGATTTGCAGTATCTGGCTAGATATTTCATGACTGGAGAATATGTAGAATATTATCCCATTTGCCACAATCGTTCACTTTTCACGTGGTAGATATATAGGCCTGTGTAGACGGATTGATGACAATATGTAACATGACTGCATTAAAATATCAAAAAATTACGAGACCTTTGTTGATGTTTGTATTAACATTATCCTAATGTTTCCAACAATGTTCAAACCAAGGGAAAATCTGTAGCTTTATTTACAGTAACGGTCCAACATATTTACCATTAAACCAAGAATAATTACCAACAATGTTAGTTTATAAGACATGCTTTCTTTAGCATATACCGGAGTAGGGTAGGGTAAGTAGTCATGTTATCTTAAACCGATGAAACGTCAGTTCACAAAGCCAACTACACTCCCAAACAACATGGCTGAGGCATGGCTCACTGCCATCGAGGTGGCTCTTACCAGGCCAACACCAACAGGAGGGTTCAGGGTCTGACGATGAGCAGGGCTGTGACATCTGTCAATAAGGTCCGTCAATCAACTTTGATTCAATTGCAAGTTCCAGATCTTAAGCACTTCATCTATGCATCCATCTATGACTTAAGTTTATTCATATTGGCTACACTTGCTGCTCCCGTTTCTCCCATTGCAAACTGGGTCAAGGTGAATAATCATCAAAGTGTTTGAGTTAAAGGTGACGGAAGGAAGGTCTTAGATATACATACTGCACCTGGCTCTGTCTGCATGGGGAACTTTATTGCTGGGAGAAAAACCTAGGCCAACATGGTCAATTGTTTAAGATCATTCTCCTCAATATATTTTCAAAACAGAAATGAAAATGAAGACAGCAGAGAAACAAACAGCATTAGCGATCTTCTTGAGACCTCCTGGCCCATGGTGTCAAGCAGGTTTGTTGTCCCACTTTTAAGTGCAAGTTTACCCGTAGGACAAGTTTGTTCATGATAAAGACAATGTTAAAACATGGTCTCGATACAGATAAAAAACATGGAACTGTATTATTTCATTTCTATTGGTTATCAAAAGGATATAAGTCACCTCCAAACACTTCCAGAACTTATGGTATCAGACTTTAGATGTTTACTTCGGATGTTAGTCACCATAAATTTGGACTCCTGTCAAATAATGATCAAATGCCTTGATTGCTAGCTGTTAAAAAGGAATCGGTTAATAGATTAAACTAAAAATTCTCAAAATATCGTCTCCAAAAATATTGAATATAGAAACATGCAAACTCTGTCCTTTAAATTGCATGAACAGTTTCTCTTCTTTCAGATCCAGCCATTAAATGGCTTTATACCGAGACTAACAGGATAGAAATTCTCTAATTAAAACAAAAGAGGGGATTTTACTAGATAATATTGATTAAATTCAGATATACTTTCTCTTCATTTTAATTTAAAAATAACAATCGATATTTTAACAATGTAGAGTCACAATGCAGTAGTTACTCAAGCATATCATTACGTAATTGGGCATCCGTGGCCTACTGGGTATGGAGTTGGAAGCCGATACGAATCTTGACCGGTAAGCAAAACTGGTAGTGCCGGTGTACCCCATGTGTGTGGACCTCTGACAAGGCCACTCCATGTGTGTGCAGACATTTCCCTAACCATACATACTTATTTTACATAGTTAACACAAGTTACTTATGTGATGCTATGCATCACGTCACACATAATAACTCCAGGGTGACCTTCTGTCCAATATGACAGGTTTCTCAGGTTTGTGCTTGAAGTTTGCCTTGTAAACTAACAAGGGCTGATGGTTTCACAAACAACCCACTCAAATTGTTTGGCAATTGGTAGTAATCCATTCCAGAGAACCCATAACTGAAAATACTGGGAAATAATGGAGCTGAAAAAAGGAATTTGGCTGATCTACCTCCATTTGATGTTGTTTTATGGTAAGGTGCATTGTTGTTATTTTAGGAATATGTTGTTAATTTGGAATGGACAAACCCAAGCAGCAGCCGGCCAATTCCTGGACCAACACTATTTGTAAAGGACAGAACACTATACAACTATTAATGCATCTGTTACTGTTACTAGGATTTTTTTTAAATAATATTTGATGTTCAATATTAAATGGTGAATTATTATGTTAACCTTTTGCTTCTCCACTGAATGTTTATTCAAATAGTCACTGGGTCAGCTTTAAATTGCACCAGGCCAAATGCCGAATCCCTTTATGATGCGCTTGAGGAAACAATATTTTCAAAGAACCATCTACGCCCTGTGAAACTGTTTCAAACACCAACAAATGTCTCCATCTCTTTCACTTTGGCTGGAATTCTCGGAGTAGTAAGTGCACTCCTATGTCCATATAGATTATTTAAAACATTTCTGTTCATTTGAAATGCTAAAACTAATTTGAATGTGTTAAAGTCCAAATCACGCGGCTTACTTAATCAAATTTCTCTTGTCTAGAATGAAAAAGAACAAACATTTACAACGTTCTTATGGCTTCATCTTGTAAGTAAATATAATACATTAATCAGTTAACTTTCATTCTGTAAAATAAGAAACGTATTTTTTTTTAATAACTTCTGTTGAATGTAGGAGTGGATCATAGAAGGTTTGACCTGGGACGAGAAGGAATGTGGTTCAGAGAGACTGTCGGTTAAACGTGAAAACCTGTGGATTCCAGACATTTTCGTCTTAGAGTTGTAAGTCAGAATTAATTTGAGTCTTTTCATTAAAAGGAAATGGCTTGGACGTTTTGTCTTTCCACCGAAATGAAGCGTCGGCTTAGCTCAGGAGGTGGAACAGTTGTCTTGCAACCGAAAGGTTGCTAGTTCGATTCCTAGCTGAGTGTCCATGTGTCATTGAGCAAGACACTTAACCCTGACGAGCTGGCTGTCGCCTTGCATGGTTCACTCTGCCGTCGGTCTGTCAATGTGTTTAAGTCGCTTTGGATAAAAGTGCCAAATGCCCTAATTGCAATTTAGAAGGTGATCACTGCTAATATGCAACGTGGTCACATCCAATCTTTCACCAAACTTTTACATGTTAACAACCCTGGCTGCGGCCAGTGCGTCTTCCAGGTAACGCTGGGGCCGCCCGTTGCGTTGTAACTGACTTCATTAAATGCTTGCAAAATTTTGGACCAGATTGTCATTTCGTATTTTAACAAAGTGGCTGTGCTTTCTCCAGGGCACCTCCGTAGCTCTACGTGGGTTTGTTTTCAGACTCTAAGCACACAAACTCAAATCAGTGCCGAACATATCCTTCATGTATAACGGCAACCCTCAGCAGATGGAAGACAGTGGTTTTCTCTTGTGTCTCGAGCAAAACGCTGACAATATGTGACGGGTATTGGACGAGAACAGGCTACAATATACTACAGTATCTCAAACATATATATACTATATTGACTCTGTTTATTAAAATGTATCATCCATTTTCTTTATTTATACTTTGTCAATTAAAAAAATAAATGCCGATGTAGTCGAGTTTTTGGTGACTCGATATTTCCTCTCAACATGGTGTCGGTCTATATTTTTATTCCGAAGCATGAATTTGATTAGGCAATTAAGAAATGGATTGATCATTTGCAACTTATTCTCCTGTAATTATATGATATGCTTGATTGCAGCATGGATGAGGACCATTCCCCCATCACTCCCTACGTCTATATAGACAGCAAGGGTCAAGTATCTGATGAGAAACCACTCAGAGTCGTGGGCTCCTGCAAACTAGGAATTCTCCGGTTCCCTTTCGACGTCCAAAACTGTACTTTATCCTTCGGATCCTTTATCCACTATGGTAAGTCAAAAAGAATGGAGGCACAAGTGAACACATACACACATGTGTACAACACATCAAATAATTGGTTGCACTTTGTTTTCAGATTCGGAGATTCGCATGGTGCTGGGCCTGTCTGCAGAACGGATTCTGAGTCAGAGCAGAGTCGCGTTACAGACGGAAGGCGAATGGGAACTCCTGAACATCACAGCAGCTGAGAGTTTGTATTCTTTGGATGGTGGAGATTACCACGATATAGTATTCAATGTAAGTAAAGTATGTATATTTCAAGTTTTTCATTCAAATAATTGCATCATTTAAATGATATGATCTATGATAAATATGTATACAAATATATTGTAATAGCCATTTCTTCTGTGTCTGTTTTTGTGCAGGGTACATTTATATTCATACAGACATTACATGTATAACTTTTGAAACAAAAAATAGAGTATGTCGTCAGCATACGAATATGCAAGTTAATCAATATATTCTGATTAACAATTTATGCTACTTTATAATAAGCACCAAGACTACCATTTAATCATCCTTGATGGAACCTTTGAGCACTTTTTTTTTTTGTCAAGTTAGATTTTGCTCAAGCGAAGACCAGTCCTCTACGTGGTCAACCTGATCATCCCCAGCTGCTTCCTGATCACAGTGGACCTCTTCAGCTTCCTGTTACCCCCACAGAGTGTGGACCGCTCGGCCTTTAAGATGACCCTCATCTTAGGGTACACTGTCTTCTTGTTGATTATGAATGACTTGCTACCGGTCACCGGGAATACCACACCCGTCCTCAGTAAGCAACAACTCCACATTTAACACTCACTACAATTTGGGTGCAACCTCAATCCCGATTTTCCTTTGTTGGTAATGCATTACCTCAAAATACTATGTAATAGGCTATAATTGTTGGTTGTTTTTGAACAGCTCCAGTAACCGTTGAGCCATTGTATTTTTTTTAACATCTCTGCTCATGGGAGTTAAGTGAAGTCAAGACAATTTTATTGGTGTAGCCTTAATCCCATTTAAGGGCTGCCTGAGTCTCTCAGGGCTTCACAGGTCCATTGAGAGCTAATTATACTGTAGTGCTTATTAGATAGTTGGGTCATAATCGTCGTTACGGCACAAATGCCGGACCCGTTTAACTGTATGCATAAATGCAGGTGGGATAATAGGATGCCTTTAATTCCATGAATGCGACGCAATAAATGTTAAAGGACTGCAACTCCTTATGGTTTCAAATGTTAAACATTAAAGCAAAGTTGTCATACCAGACGGATCAATGGTTAGAATGATACATTTTTGTGTGCAGATGTTTTCTTCTCCATCAGCCTAGGTATGATGGTGGGGAGCCTTTTAGAGACCCTATTCATCACCAATATCCAGAACTCCAGTAACCCTCATGTACCTCGCTGGCTCCGCATCCTTGTGCTCCAGTACCTAGCCCCAATCGTCTGCCTGAGCAACAAACAACAAATCAACCGGGTCACAGTCGACCTCAACTCAAACCGTAAGCACAGATTGATGTCAATGCACATGAACATGTCCGTCCCTGTGAAGACAAGAAACCTGCTCCTGATCTCCAGACTAATATCCGACAGTTTAACTATAACAAGACCATGCTCAAAGATACATTTTACAAATCATTTTGTTCCTGAATTAATTTCGGGTGACTTATTTTGCCCTTTAAAACCTTGACGGGGCAAGTCAGTTACCATGAATGCATCCATCTGTGGTCAAAATTTCCAGTGCTCTTCATTCTTCATTACAGCAACCCAACTAGCGACGACTGTGGGCTTGCAGGCTCCTTTCGGTACCCACAACCTGGAGACACAGCCTCGGCTCATCGCACCGAACCACCAGCCAGATAAACCAGCCCATGATCTTGTGATGGAGGAACTGAGGAAGCTGAGCCGAGACCTTCACTCCATCAGCCGTCTGGTGGAGAGACACTTCAAGGAACCACAGACTCTGTGCGATTGGACATTTATCGGGAATGTCCTTGACCGGTTTCTGTTCTTAATCTATGTTCTCTTCTTTTTTTCCACCCTCGTCGCCATCGCTGTCTTGTGGGAACTGTAAAGTTTGAAGTTTGCAATTCATTCGTTGTTTTGCAAATTATAAACCAGCTCATGTGGCATCCATCTTGAGACCGTTATGGGCTCTAAGCGGTCTCCATCTTTCTATCAACGCAACGCCAATGTTGCCCTGTGTTTTAGCACGGATTTTGTCACCAAGCTTTGTCTTGTTTCTTGTTAAATTCACCCCAAAATGGTCTCAAAAGAATCCTTTACCATCCACTTGATTCTTTTTTCAGCCCTTCTAATTTAATAAGTACTATACTGAATCCTAATACGCGTGTGTGCGTGTGTGTGTGTGTGTGTGTGTGTGTGTGTGTGTGTGTGTGTGTGTGTGTGTGTGTGTGTGTGTGTGTGTGTGTGTGTGTGTGTGTGTGTGTGTGTGTGTGTGTGTGTGTGTGTGTGTGTGTGTGTGTGTGTGTGTGTGTGTGTGCGTGTGCGTGCGGGTGTGTGTGTGCTTGCGTGCGTGCGTGCGTGTGTGTGTGTGCGTGCACGTGCGTGTGTGTGTTAATGTGTATCATTCGGCTCAGAGGGGGCCTGTGTGCTTAAGGGCTACACAAATAAATTGACTTGACCTAACACCTTCGAGCAGAGGTGTTGAAAAATACAACGGATCAGTGGTTACTGGAGGTGTTGAAAAACAACCCCCACAACATGCTTAGTGCGTTTGTCGGATGGGGGTTGGGGGGAGAGCTGGGGGGGTTTATAAGCCTTGTAAGAGTTGGGAGAGAAACAATGGGATTCATGTAACCAGCATGACTACATCATTTTTAAGTTTCCAGAACCTGATCTTAACTTCACTGCTATTGACAGGTAATGTTACTTGATGTAGCATGTAAATATGATTTTGTAATATCGTTTAATAACTGCCAGTTTAATCAAACTATATTATTTAGAAAAATTGTATAATAGAATATTATGTTATATTATGTTGTAAATAACATAAAATATACTTGCATTTATTTAGTTTGTCATTATTTATATTCTGCATGTACTTTGGTTACACAAAATAACAGAGCAAAAGCGGAAATCTATTAAGATGAATAATATTTGTGCTATTTATGGTCAGATGTTGGTCACAGAGACTAACTGGGCTTAAAGGCTATACAAATTAATTTGTCTTGGACACCAAGACAAAATATCAAATTTGGTCTCCAGTATTTACCGAAGGCCATTCGGTCATGCATACAGAGAACTTAATACTACGTCAATATTGGTGCATGCCTGGTAACTAAAACAAATTCTTGCGTTGTCTCTGCACTTAGGTTTAAACGGTTATATGAAGCAATATTAAAAATATCTTGTAAAACTTGTAGGTTTAATATTTCAATAGTAAGCTATACAAGCTATATATACCTGCACTGTCTAGATAAAACAACTACACACCAATAAACAATAATACTAACGATAGTTGATTGTTATAGTATAACAAGCTGTTGATAATTAGGTATTAGAATATGATTAATATTTGCGCGCCTCGATGCGGATGCGTAATCCTTGGTTCATTATTTTCCATCTGCCTCTCTCCCTCTGTCCCAGGCTTTGTTAGCCAGGGCAAGTTGACCTGTAAAGAGGGGCACAGTGGCCCCACCTATGAGTCTATGCAAGAAGTTTTTGACAAGAAGTCATTCAGGCCCGCTGTCAACCTCAGTAACCCCACCATAACCAACATCTCCTTCACCCTCTACGCAGTGCTGGGCGTGGTAAGCAACGCAGAGAGAATGCTAGTGAATCGAGCTCATGATAATGCACGGGTACACCTTTGCTTATTCTGGTTTTACTGCAATTAGTTGGGTAACTTTGCTGGACGGATTGGAATGATTTTTGATCCGTCAGAGCCTTGTGAGAACATCCTCGTCTCGTAAATCCTGTTCCTCCAAAAATAACTTTTTTCACAGTTTAATATTTTTTTGCTAAACTTTCAACAAGTTTCAGCACGAGCGCCAACTGTGTTAGGTGGTTAAGTCTTCTTGAACACTGAAGAGTTCCCCCATATTGGAAAATCAATATTTGGCCAGATCTGTCGAGGTATTATTATTTATACTGTGACTGCACGAAACAGGAGTTTGTTGAGGGTGTGATTGAGTTACCGAGTGACCAAGGAAGGAATCAATGAGGGGCCATTGGTTTGTGCTTCATAGCCCTGAGTATATAACAAAGACATATGAAATAAATGAGGAAATGAATAGTTTTGCCTTTCAGAGGTTTGGCTACGTCACGGTACTGTTCTAGCCAGTATGGCAAGTCAAAAGAATCCAGCCCTTCCCTGTCACATGCCAAATGATTCACCTTCTTTCCCTTCCATCTTTTTCAGAATGAGAAGACTCAGATCCTCACTACCTTTCTTTGGCTGAGATTGGCAAGTAATAGAACGATGCCATACAAACCTAATATGTTTGACAAGTGCTTGCGCTGATCGCTGACTGTCTTGTACCTCTGTATTCCACACCAGTACTGGCACCATGAGTTCTTGGTGTGGGAGCCTAATGAGTGCGATGGTGTGACCAGGATTTCAATCCCGGTGAATCAACTGTGGTCTCCAGACATCATCGTCTATGAATTGTGAGTCGATCTTTTAACATGTACCAGAAACCCATGGAAATCAGTTTTAATTTTCATGCAACAAAAATTAAGTAAGCATTCCCATCAATTGATAGTGTCTACAGCATGTTTTATCGCCTCCCTTTTCTTTCTCTCCGTTCACCTGTGATATCTTGAATCGCCATACTCTGCACTGTCCGGTTTTCTTTTCAGAAGGTTTTACCACTACTACCATCCGATATGGATTGTAAAGGGGTCCATGGCACTGGTCCGACCTCCCATTGGTCCGACCTCCCATTAGTTCGACCTCCCATTGGTCCGACCTCCCATTAGTTCGAACTCCCATTGTTCCGACAATCGGAGCAATGAGAGTTCGAACTAATGGGACGTCCTCATTAGTTCGAACTGGACTAATGCATCTGTAATCTAAACAGACAGGTCGGATATTTGAGAGCTGCCAACTTGACAATTTAAAAATGTCCTTTACACTGTGTACTAGTCTGTGTTTGAAATAAAACGGAGTAAAAAGCACGAGCACGCACTGACCAGGTTGAGCACGCCACCAGATGCGCATTTCTCCGGCCCCTCAGCTGTGTGTCTGTGGGTAGCTCGTGTGTGTGTAGCCTGTGTGAATGTGTGCATTAATCCCTCTGTTCAGCATCTCTGTTAAGATGAATAACACAAATCTCCCCACAGAGCGCGAGACTGGCACAGCGTGCGCGCTCTGGCACAATCGCCTAACGGCACCGAGATGAGAAACTGGCTCCGCTCGACGTCTGTGTGTGCGCATGTGTGTGTGTGTGTGTGTGTGTGTGTGTGTGTGTGTGTGCTGTGTGTGTGTGTGTGTGTGTGTGTGTGTGTGGTGTGGTGTGTGTGTGTGTGTGTGTGTGTGTGTGTGTGTGTGTGTGTGGTGTGTGTGTGCGTTTCAGAGCTCTCTCTTCTCTCTTCTCTCTCTCTCTCATCTCTCTCTCTCTAGCTCTCTCTCTCACAACTCTTCTCCTCTCTCTCAGATCTCGCGCTCTCTCTCTCTCACCTAGATCTCTCTCTCTCGCGTCTCTCTCTCGCTTTCATTGGCACGACATGTCATATACGATGTTGTCAAAGCATTGGGACAGCAGAGTTAAAACAAACTCTCCGAGAGAGAGAGAGAGAGAGAGAGAGAGAGAGAGAGAGAGAGAGAGAGAGAGAGAGAGAGAGAGAGAGAGAGAGAGAGAGAGAGAGAGAGAGAGAGAGAGAGAGAGAGAGAGAGAGAGAGAGAGAGAGAGAGAGACGCATGCTCGCAATGAAAGCGCTTGTCAGAAAGTAGGGATGACAGGTCGAACTAACGGGACCACCCATTGGTTCGACTTGTGGTTGATTTTGTCGGAGTAACGGGAGGTCGAACCAATGGGAGGTCGGACCAGTGGGTATTTTGTCGGAGTAACGGGAGGTCGAACCAATGGGAGGTCGGACCAATGGGCATTTTGTCGGACTAATGGGAGGTCGGACCAATGGGTGGTCGGACCAATGGGCAGTTCCCTTGTAGGGTGGCTTTGGGTAAATGGCGTCAGGGAATCACTGACCGTAAATCCATCGTGTCTTCCGGCAGGTGGGTGGGACGGCAGTAGCTCAGGAGGTAGAGCGGGGTTGGTTGCTAACCGCGAGGTTGTTAGTTCGAATCCCCGGCTCCTCCTAGCTGAGTGTCGTGGTGAACCCTGAGCAAGAACACTCACCCTAATTGCTCCTGACGAGCTGGCTGTCGCCTGGCGTGCTTGACACCGCCCGTCGGTGTGCGAATGTGTGCCTGAATGGGTGATTGTTTGGGTGATCACTGGTTACAAAAAAGCGCGATATAAATGCAGTCCATTTTCCGTTCCCCTCCTTGTGGCCAGTGTGGACGACGATGTCTCCCAGGCCTGTCCATACGTCTACCTCAACCACACGGGACACATCCGCTGGGACCGCATGCTGCGGCTGGTGTCCTCCTGCAACCTGGAGATCTTCAGCTTCCCCTTCGACGTGCAGAACTGCACCTTCACCTTCGGCTCCTACATGCACACCAGTAACCGCTCCACCCAGACACACCGCAAGCACACGCAAGTTAGCCTAGATAGTGACAGTGGACGTATGGATGAAGAGTTAGTTACACATAATGACATTCAGGGTTTTTCTCCCCACTTGCCCGGTCGGGCCAGTGGGTCTGAATTCTACTTGCCCAAAGTAATTTTTTACTGGCCCCCCTATACAAATAGTTTTTTTTATTAGTGGTTATCAAATAACAACAAAGACTCAAATAAATTGAAAGTAAGTAAATCAAATAATTCACCAAGCATTATCCGACGTGGGCAAGGGGAGAACATAAGGGTAACTTTATCGATCAAAAATGTTTTCTTTTTCTTTTTTTTTGCTTTTAATTCTTCACTTGCCCAAGCCAGTTGTCATAGTTACTTGCCCGACGTGGCGTTTTAGTTGCCCCGGGCCATCGGGCAATCCTTATTGTTGAGCCCATTGACTCCTTCCCTCGTTCTTCTCGTACTCTTTCCATCGCTCCCTCCTCACTTCTCACTTCCTTCCACCCTCTCTCGTGCTGTACCCCGGTACCGATGCTTCTCTCTGGCCCGTCTCTCTAGTAAGGGACGTGAGGGTGAGTCCGGCCCTGACCTTTGAGGCTATGTCCATTAATTCCAAGAACTACCTGGAGGCCAGCGGGGAGTGGGAGCTGGTGGTCATCCTGGGGGAAACGTCCATCCTCAAATTTGGCATTGATGAGTGGGACATCATCACCTTCTGGGTGAGTCTGCTCCCATTTGCATTAGAGCTCCAGTTCACAAAGCGGTATTTATTTTTAGTTCATTTATTGATTTAAAGGACATTAATCAACATCCTTAAATGTGCCAGTGTTAGCCAGAAGGCTCATTATAAACTGTATCATCTCATCTCTGAGGGGAAGGACAAGCAAAGCCTGATGATGCTATTCTTTGCAGTTCTGATAAATGTGATTTGCGTGAGGCTCGTTCTGTCTGGGTCTCTCGTGACGATGAACAGCAAGAATCGTTTTTTGATTAAAATGTACAAAGTTCCAGAGCAGGAGTTTTCTATTCGCTGCGCACCCTTGCTGTGCTAAGACAACATTTGACAACGCGGTGGTTCGGTCGCGAACTGATTCGTTCGAACGAACGAATCGTTAGAACGAACGACCCGAACTGGTTCTTCTCTCTCGTTCGCGTCGTTCGCCTCGTTCACGTCGGTCGTCTCGTTCGCGTCGGTCGTCTCGTTCGCGTCGGTCGTCTCGTTCGCGTCGGTCGTGACTCAGAATTGACTCCTCCCAGACCCACGACTCGCAGACAGTTCGTTCAGGAAGACGAGGGACCGAGGCGACTCACGGCACACACTGTTGCTTGCACTGCACCAGGAGCAGGTTATAGTTATAACTAGGCTTTACTTAGTTAGCTTCAACGATACATGAAGTAAACATACTTGGAACGTCCATGTAGGCCTACGCAGCAGCACTATGCGCAGGTGATGCCGCAAGGCATATCATTATTAACTAACGCATTATCTCTGAGGTGAAGTAAAGCCTCAGGTGGTCCGTTACATTTTCTTGTCAAGTAGCCTGGTGTTTACGTTTTAGGGTTAGGGTTTCACATTGTTCCTTTATCTCGGGTATTTTTTTAATATATAAAATTAACGATATTGACTCAACTTTCAGGATAAAGTGATTCGATTCGCCATTCGATTCACCGGAAACTCGACTGAACCAGTTCAGTCGAGTTTCCGGTAGCACTGAGTTTGACTGACTCAGCTGAGAACCATGCAATGGGTGCATTGCATGATGCGATTCACCGCTACCGGAAACGGAAACTGGACTGAACCGGAAACTGGTCTGAACGAACGAACGAACGATTCGCGAACGACTCATCTTGGCGAACTGACTGACGCGAACTGGTTCACGTAAACGAATCATTGAATCCAGGCCCTCGCATCTGCCCAAATGAAAGTCAATGTAGTCACGGACGTTTTACAATACCTCGCTTCCGACCTCACTTTCTGGGTGCAAGACCTTCGGCTGTTAGTGAATCTTCAACGAATGTCGCGGCGTTCATCCACTATAACTTTAGTATGTTGAATACACATATATGAATTAAGCATGCCATTTGTATAGTATTGGTAGCCCACTCTGAATCAATTTAGATGCGGTATCGCCACCTTATTAGCCTCACCATATATGTGGCCTTATTTAGCTTATCAGGAAATGATATTCTCAAAAAATCACAATTTATTTTTATATCTGCTTTCAAGTGCAAGTCCAATTATCCAATAGGTGATATCACAAGTGACAGTTCACTGGCTTTTAATAGATAATCATCCTGGTGGTAAAATCATAGTTTCACCACTAGGGGGCAGGGTATTTATCCATTACAAGCCAGACTAACCACACTTTTTGTATAACCTGATTGGTCATTCTACGAAAAAAATCGTAGAACGACCAATCACCCGGTCACGTGGCGGGGAAAAAGTCCGGCATGACTGTGTCGCTGTCGAGAACCCATGCACATGCTCCCCCTCGCTGGTCCCCCAACAACCAGGTGGTGATCAAGCGGCGCCCGAACCTCTACGTGGTCAACCTGCTCATTCCCAGCTCCTTCCTGATGCTCATCGACATCCTGTCCTTCTACCTGCCCCCGCACAGCGTGGACCGCGCCTCCTTCAAGATGACCCTCATCCTGGGCTACACGGTCTTCCTGCTCATCATGAACGACCTGCTCCCCAGCACAGCCAACGGCACGCCCATCATAGGTGAGGGTCCAAGCCGCTAGCCAGGGCAGAGGGCTAGACGTCTGGACCCCGGGGCCCCACACGACCTCGGAGGTCAGCACTCACTCAGATCCATAGGACATCCGGTCCCCACAACAGGAGATTTTTTTATCAGATTTCTTTTTGCATTTTATGCTTTTAAGATATGGGAGATAGAGGGGGAGGAAATGCAGCAACGAGGAATCCAACATGAACATTGAATGCCAAAGGCCTTCTTCACGATGTCTTTTATTCCCTCACACTAGGACTTAAGAATGGTCCGAGGTACTTTCCTTGCCCCTCTCTCCTCGCTCTCTGTCAGGCAGCCATCTTGGGCAGTGTGCCTCTAAACAAAACTCAAAAGTGGGTGTGGCCTCATTCACAAACAATTACCCCGACCGGCTTTCAATTCATCCCCTTTCCCAAACAAAACAACGACCCCCCCATGAGACACCAATGAAAAAGGAACAAAAACACCCACCATAACACAGGGTCTGATGTCCCAATACCTGTGGGACCACCCTATCACCCATGACTGGGATGTTCCACTGTGCCCGCCCTCTCAATAGGTATCTACTTCTCGGTGTGTCTGGCCCTCATGGTGATCAGCCTGCTGGAGACGGTCATCATCACCAACGTGCTACACCACAACTCCATGAAGTACCGCGAGGTCCCCCGCTGGGTGCGAGTGCTGGTCCTCCAACATATCGCCAACCTCATCTGCTACCGCTGGCCGGACGGGATCCGTCCCTCCGCCTGGCCGTCCAATCACAAAGCGGACAAGCCTGAGAGCGACGCAGGGGTCTGCGTGGTCCAAACGATCACACCGTCACCCGCCCCGCAGCAAGCCAGCCGGGATACTGAGAGAGCAGGTTGGTTGTCCTGCTGTCGGCGTCAGGGTTCGGCTACGGATTATGTTTGTTTGTCGTCGTTGACCATTCAGTTCAGTATTAATGCAATACCAATTGGCCGAGATTGGGTTTACACTTAAAACAACCTCTATATGAGGCAGGCTTTATGAATGAAATGTTCCACTAGTTAAGTATAATCCAGCTTTAGTGACCTACAGACTAGGTGATGATAGGGTTCAAACCGAAAACCTTTCAGCTGTGAGTCAAATCCCCTTAGTCACTTCTACCCTATCCTACCTGCACGGCACTACCAGGTGGACCATAACAAGGTATCTGCAGGTTTCAGCAAGTCAAATTTAAGACTTTTTAAGACCTTTTGAGTACCACCTTGAATGAAATTTAAGACCTAAAACACGCGATGGTGGGGGGGATCCCGCTGTATTATAACCCAAGCATAGTATGGGTGTCACTTAATGAGACTCATTCACCTACCCATTGTCGCAGACTAGCTAGTAAGCACGCAGACAATCATTTATGCAGCTAGCAAGAAAGTCTTTCCTGAAAAGTCCCACGAGAAAAAGAAAAAAATAGTCCTGCCCGACAAATTTAAGACCTTGAGTTACAGTATTTAAGACCAGCATATTACATTTGTAACAAATTTAAGATTTTTTAAGGCCTTAAGTTCAGAAACATGAATTTAAGACTTTTTAAGACCTTTTAAGGATGCGCGGACACCCTGCATAACTATAACCCTGCTCGTTTTTCCAACACGCCTTCCCCCAGGTCCCTCGGTGGCGACGGACGGACAGGAGCTCCGTCAGATCTGCCAGGATGTGGGCACCCTGCGAGCCCACCTCACGGCCCTGCAGAAGGAGGGCGAGCTGCAGGACGTGTGGTGTCACGTGGGCTACGTGCTGGACTTCCTGCTCTTCCGCATCTACCTGCTGCTCATCAGCTTCTACGCTCTGGTCATCATCTACATGTGGTGCATCTGGGTCGCCCAGACGTGAGAGCGAGCGTGCACGGCTCCACGTGCACATTCAGACACGTGCACGTTCGACAACAGGGGGGCGGGCCGGTCACATGGAATGGAAAACGATCGGGGATTTCACATGTTGTAAAAAATTTTTTAAAAAAGGGGATTTCAGAGCCGTTATGTTAATTAGAGATTCAACTTTGCTCGATATGACTGGTTATTTATGGTAATCTCTTAAATCATAATGCAATCGTAGATGGTAACTTGACCGCATTTATATCAGGCTTTTTGAAACCCGTGGCCACTTAAAAGTGCTTTAAAACGATTGCTTCACTTTCCACCATTGCATAAACACATTCATACAACCACGGATATAAAAGGCAACAGCCATCTTTTCGGGAGCAGATGGCGCCAGGTGCCCGGGGACAGAGGTATGTTTTGGTACAGTAAGCATTACCTTCCTCAGAAGAATATACCACAATAACAGCATCTTATAACTGTGTACTGCGTTGATGTTATTTTGTGCATATGTACCGGTTCTATGACCTGATTATTATAGCTGTTTTATGCTCCCCAACACGGAATAAAAAGGTATTCGAAGTGACTTGGATTTTGGCAGTAAATGTTGACTAATTGGTCTGTCTAACAAGACAATATTGTATGTATGAGGCCATTCTAATTTTGAAATAATTTCAAAAAACAGATCCCACAACATCAACAGTCAGGGCAGTCTTTAATTCTCGACGCTGTTACAGAACAAAAGCCAAATGAACACGTTATAATCAAAATAAAAGCATTCATCAATTGTATTTACAATATATTTTCTCTTAGTGCACTTCACATCCTTGTACAAAAGGCAGGCCGATAAACTAGGAATCCGCCCCAGCGAAGAGGAACAGATTAAACTTTTTGTTCAGTGAATTATTAGTACAGTGCTTTTAAAAGCAGCCAGTTAAGACTAAACACGCAGACAGGTTCGAGCACTGTTCTGGTATAATAGACATCTATATATGGTGTCAGTGGTCAAGTTAATGGGTAAAAACCTCCAGTCAGTTTTATGGAGGGGGGCTAGTTTCCCTAGCGGTTACAATTCAAACAAGATTAGTTACAATCCCTGATCTAAAGACTACCGACGTATATAAAAAAAGAACTGTTGTATTGTTGTTATCATTAGCAAAGGCTTAAAAAAAGGTCAATCATTCTGGACAAAGTTTAGTACTTTGGCCAATGAAATTTATTGTTAATCAGATCTGTGGAAGATAAAAAAAATCACTTACAATTGGAATTACTTAATTTCACATCTCCATGTATTCAATCTCAATTTATTCAGTCATTTTCAAATAAGTCTCCAAAAATGATAGTACTTTGGTTACACATGACATCTTACGGAACGTTAGTTTTTGCGTCTCCTGCCAAGGGGTGAATTATTGAATATGGTCGTGCCATCCCAGGTAAACGCCTGTCTGGTTTTAATAAGAGACACGATTAAAAGCCCTGAATAAGTCTCCCTGCTCCACACACTCTCCTCGTGAACATACGATCAGTGCAAATAAGAACTACATGTTAAGATGAGTGGTCCCACACAAAATGAAGTTAAATGTTACATTCTCAAATCAGATAAGTGCAAATTATCGGTGCACAGCAAGTACACACACACACACACACACACACACACACACACACACACACACACACACACACACACACACACACACACACACACACACACACACACACACACACACACACACACACACACACACACACACACACACACACACACACACACACACACACACGGCGTCTCTCCAATTTCATTTGAATGAAAAAAGGAAAACATTTGTACTAATCCGGCGATTGTGCATGAATACTTTCAAAGTTTACCTACATTAGCTACCAGAGGCACGTTAGCGTGGCTAAAAACCCACTAAAAACCAAGACAAAAAGCAACAGTAAAAAGGAAAGAAACGACACCCTTACCCCAGACACCGTCAAAATAAAACGACTTGGAACACGACCCCCAAAACAACTGCACCTAAATAGGCAGGGAGGTCCGGAATTGGCCTTCCAAGCAAATTAACTGAACCATAGGATGAAAGAAGAAGCACAGAACCACAGCTCCAGGAACCAGAGGACATCCCAAAAGCTGCACTTCTGGTAGAAGGAAGCGTCTCCTTGGAATTGTGTGTGTGTGTGTGTGTGTGTGTGACGCTAGAATGTTTTCATGTCAGGATGATTGGTTTCTGAAAACGGGACGGTACCAAAAAAAGTCTGGAAAAAGTTTATAAATCTGATTAGCCCGTACATGTCTCAGTAGATATCTCCCCTGCCTCCCGCCACATAATCTCATGTGATGATAATCAGTCCTGATGCGATCAACCATGTGCTACTCCCGATGTCGGAAAAATAATTAAACTGTCTTGTTTTCCTCCTGCAGGAAGAACATTACCCGGCCGCTGGAAGAGAAGGTCTACTGACTCCCAGTCCGGGGAGACGGGTCCGTCTCTACAATCAAAAGTCGTGGCGTTTTTTTTTTTTGCTTTTCTTTATATTTATGTGTTCTTTATATTAATATATTCTATATAACCGACGTTCTTCTCCTCCAGGTTCCCCCTACCCCCCGCCACCCTCGTCCTCTTGCTCCTCCATGTTCTTGCGGGCCATGCGCTCGCGGCGCGCGGCTAACCGCTGGCACCGCGGGCACTCCTTACCTGCGCGGAAGCAGCCGCGATGGTAGCAGGCGTGGCACTCTGGAGACAAAAACAAAAAGGAGAGAGGTTAACGCTTATCTTTAAATGTGACATAATACCACAAGGCGAGCGTGGTTAGCCGTTACAAGCCGCTTTAAAAATCGCCCTCTTCTGACATCACAAGGGGGCGTGTCCACCTAGATGTATGCTGGACACAGCAGCCTACCGGCCTACCCAGTGGACTGTAGCAAATGCTGCTCATCTATCCGTTACACATCTAGGTGGACACGCCCACGTGTGATGTCAGAAGATGCAGATTTTCAAAACGGCTTGTAATAGCTAATCACACTCACAACGGGTGGAATAGATCACCTTTAAATCATACCGAGCCCGGAGAAATGACCCCGAACACGAAAAGCATTGTGTAAACATTGCGAGGTCTCCATTTGCGACGGGCTAGTGCCATCTACAGGGCTCGAGAATGGGGAGGAATGACGAAACACCCCATGGAAGATTCTGTCCCCCGTATCCAAAGCAAACAGATAAGTTCAACAACCAGTTGAACCACTTTGACAAACAAGGAGAGACAGAGAGAGGGAGAGGCATTGTGAGGTCACCACACGAGAGCCAATCACAGGCCGGCGTGGGTCTATAAAAGAAGAAGAGGTTTGTCACAGCGGGGCAGAAGGCTGGAGGAGCAGGTGGGTGTGGACTACAGAGCACCTGAAACTAGTTTCAACCCGTCCCAACCGAAAGTCTGCTCAAAACTAAGAGCCCAGACACCTTCCAAACTTATAGAAGATATATTGAAGGGAAGTCCACTACTCTCGTTCTTACCAACATAATGTATAATGAGGTGACAAATAATGTTTTTTTTATGGTTTTTATTTCATACTCACAGAGATGAAGATGAAAAAATTAAAATAACATGCGACACACAAATAAAACCAAAACAAATAAATAACATTTATTTTTACAAAACCAATAATGCATAAGAAACAATAGCTCCTTTCATAAGCGTACATAATAACACGCTAACCATTAACACTGCATAGATGTCAACATGCCAACTACTAGGGCCACTGCCTCCTCAATTTCAGCAACCGTCAATGTTGCAATTTCAAGTGCCGCCATATCTTGGCTGCCATCATATTGCCTTATGCCTTTTATCGGTTTCATCAAGGACATATATTCTATTTATAGATTTAGCACCTCCATAATGTCCATTTTGAAATGCTGTTTGATACGTCTCACGGCCCCGTTAGGTTTTTCTACTCAATTTCGCTGTACTGTGAATATACACTAATTATAAATACACCTTTTTGCTATCCAAAAAAGAAAAATCAGAGGTTAGCTGCGCCTTCAACTGAAAATCAAGACGAACGAAACAGCAATGAAACTTAATACTCTTGACTGTGAACTTGGAACAACTAAACTACCATTGCAAACCTGAAATAGCTTTACACCGCAGCAATGATAATCCATCTTTATATAATCATCAAATTGATAAGATCATCTTTATAAAAAAAAGGTCACAAGCACAGGCAGACCCTTCCCCGGAACAGTGCTTCCCCTCAGCATGCAAAGTCTATTTAAATATCTGTCAGCAGCCAACTGCCAAGAGGAAAGCGATGCTGAAACGGGACAGCCCGGCACTTGAACCACTGCACAGACGGACACAACACAGCAAGACCCAGACCTCCACACCTCTAAAGACCCAAACCACCACAGTGTCAGGTACTCTAAGCCAGCAAGGGAGGGACACACGGCGGAAAGGAAGGAAGAAAGGTAGGAGAAAATGGACACAAAACCAGACACACGACACACGCAGACGAGGACAGTAGGACAATGAGGCAGGGCTGCAGCATTATTTGAACAAAAGCCCCGACAGATCGTCTGTAGTCTTTTTTTTTAACTTATAAATTGAAAAAAACGTAACTGCTAAAGTCAACGTGTGCGTCATCAAAAGGTGCATTAACCTGACATATCAAAGAGGTATGCATCCGCATGCAACAGATGAGGGCACCCATAAAGCATTCAAAGCTAGAAAATACCCTATCAAACATAATCATTAAAAATGAATGATTGTCGTCTGTTTTTGGGTTTATAGCGGATTAAAAAAGGTGCAATTCACCTCCCTCCCCCAGGTGCTGACCAGTTGGAGCAGGCGTTTTATTCCAATAGTTAAAAAGGTATTGGAATAATAAACCAAGTCCCTGCATCCGGAACCTCAGCCATGGTTCAACACTTCACCTTTCACTGTTCCCCATCGTCCACGAGAGGACATTCGTTGGTGTCCTCTGAAGCCCTGACGTCTCCCCCCCCCACCTCGTCGTCATCACAGGGCTCTGACCCACCCCCCCCACTCAGCGGGTCCCTGTCCGGCCTCCTCTTCCCCGGCCTCCCCTGGCTCACCCTTCTGGCCTGCCGCGTCTTGCGGGACCTCCAGGTCTTCTGACAACCCCCGGGCCCTTCGCCTGGCCCCGCTTTCTCTACATCCACCTCCCTGGTCTCTTCCCGGTCCCCGGTTGGCTCTCCTCCTCCTCCTCCTCCTTCTTCTTCTCCTCCTCCTCCTCCTCCACCACCACCACCACCTCCATCTCCTCCTCCTCCACCCCCACCACCTCCTCCGTTTCTCCCCCTAGAGAAGAGGTTTTGCAGGCCGGCAAACCTCCCTGCTTTGGCTTTGCCGCCATGGGCTTTCCCCGCTACGCCGGCCCCTGAGACCTGCTCCTTGTCCAGCACCCCTTCCTTTAGTGAATCAACCTTCCCCTCCTCCCGCTCCGAGTCCATTTTGGAGAGGTCTGTACCATGCTTCCTCAACGACGGCAGCTTCCAAAGAGCCCTCCCCACATCCTTCCCTCCCACGTCACCTTGCGATTCGCCATCGACCGCTTTCGGCGCTTCTTCCCCCATCCCTTCCTCCGCGACCGCCCTCTCCTCCTCTTTCTCAGCGTCTTCTTGGGCGAACCCGATCCCCAGCTTCTTGAACCCCGACACCCTCCAAACAGCCTTCCCCACATCCCCTGGGGTTTCTCCATCGCTAGCCTTGGGCGCTTTTTCTCCCGTCTCCTCCTTGTCCCCCGCCCTCTCCTCCTCCTCACTCTCAGTGTCCACTTGGGAGAAACTTATCCCCAGCTTCTCTAACCCCGACACCTTCCAGAAAGCCTTCCTCTCCTCCTTCCCCACCCCTCCTGCGTCTCGTCCCCCGGCCTCGCCCTGCGTCTCGCCGTGGCTCGCCTGGCTGTCGCTCGGCTCCCTCTTGGAGAACACGTTGACCAGCCGGTCTATCCCGAGCACCCTCCTGAGGTCCACCTTCTCCGTCCTCGCCTTCTCGTCTCCGCGCTCTGCGCTAGCTCGGACCTCCGTTGGGTCCGGCTCCACGCCTTCCTCCTCCTTCCTGCCCTCAGCTTCCTCGCCACCCTCGACCTCTGACCCTTCCTCGCCCGACCCTCCACCCTCGACCTCTGACCCTTCCTCTGCTGTCCCGCCCGGTATGACCTCCCACTCGTCCTCGCTGCTCACCACCTCCCCCTTGTGTCCCCAGTCTTCCCCGCCCTCCCCCTCCCTCTTGTCCTGCAACAGGGCCCTGGCCAGCCTACGGGGCTTGGGGAACTTCCAGTCTTTCCAGGAGGGGGCGGGGAAGGGGTTGGGGGAGGGGGCCTGAGGGCGGCCCAGGCCGGCCGCGTGCGGATGGGGCTCACCTTCGCACCGCTGGCACTTGTTCAGGTCGAAGGGGAAGATGATGTCTTTGCCGTTGCCGCAGAACTCGCACACAAAGCCCTTGGCCTGGCACAGCTGAGGAACACAGACACAAACACAGGGGGGGTTTTACTGATAGACCACTGACCTAATGAATGAATGAGTGAGCCAGTGAGCGTACAGCTTAATGAATGAGTGAGCCAGTGAGCGTACAGCTTAATGAATGAGTGAGCCTGTGAGCGTACAGCTTAATGAATGAGTGAGCCAGTGAGCGTACAGCTTAATGAATGAGTGAGCCAGTGAGCGTACAGCTTAATGAATGAGTAAGCCAGTAGGAGTACAATTCTATTCCCAACGGAGCAAAGCCAACATATGTTCCTACACAGTCATTTACATTAACATTTAGGGCATTTAGCGCTTTTATGCAAAGCAACTTACATCGTTTAATACACACATTGACACACCGACGGCAGAGTCAACCACGCAAGGTGACAGCCAGCTCGTCAGGAGCAGTTAGGGTAAAGGGTCTTGCTCAGGGACACATCACCACTCAGCTAGGAGGAGCTGGGGATTGAACTAGCAACCTAAGGTTACAAGACAACTGCTCTACCTCCTGAGCAGTTGGTAGAGCAGTCAAACTGCAACACTAAAAGTGGAAATCTGGAATGTTTGTTCTATACATATTTCTTCCGGATGTTTGTTCAGTACATATGGATGTCTTCCGGAGGCTTGCAGTGTAAATAAGAAATGGTTCAGTGCGACGCAGTCTTACCACACAGCCAGCTACGTGCGTGGAGCCGTGCTTCAGTAACTCCTTCAGCCGGGGGACCAGATCGCCGCTGCGCACGGCAGCGAGGTCGTTGAGGGAGAAGAGGTGCAGGTCCTCCGTCAGGTGACCTGGAAGACCGTCGAACTGGTCCAGCACACTGGGGAGGAAACACAAACGCACACAGAGTAAATACACTATATGCAATTTTTTTTATTTGTGGCGAGTGGCGTTTATTGCTTTGCACACACACACACACTTACTCTCTGGCGAGGCGGCAGGTCTTGAAGAGGTTTTTCATGTGAAACAGCTGCACCCTCAATACCTGGGGAAAGACGTAGGCGTCATGATAACCATGATAAGGATTTAGGCTTTTTTCGCCTGAGTGACGCATGATGTTAATTCCAGTTACCATAGTATTAGCTCCCCTACTCAACCCAATACACCTTCCAGACAATGCAAACATGAATCTATCCATGAATCGATGTCATAAACTACGTTAGAAAGAAAAATAATTCACCCTATTTTAAATTTGCAGTTAACACCGAACCATTTTGGTTCAGAATAACCTTTTCCTCATCTGCTGGGCTTTGTAGATGAACCAGAGTCATAGGTTTCACCTAGCTGTCAATTCATCTTTAAACGTACCAGGACATGGTTGGAAAGATTCAACTAGTAGAGATAAGTTGACTAGCAGATCATCAAAGTGACCGACCATAACTAACTGACTAACAGCGACACCCTTGTTTGTCCTATAACCCCCCCCCCCCCTCACTATCAGGGACCCAACGATCCACCTCAGACCTCCTCCCTCCCTTCCTCCCCCACCACTCCCCCACTCACCCGGACGGTCTCCAGGGCCTTGATCTTCTTGTACAGGCCGCTGTTGATGTCGTTGGGGTTGAACAGCGGGTCGCCGGCGATCTTGCCCAGCAGGTCGCGGGCGAAGTTGCTGACGTAGTACTTGCCGAAGTCCCACTTGCGGAGCACGCGGCCCGGCACCACCGCCTGGGCGTTGTCGTGGCAACACTGGCAGAAGTAGCGGCCCAGGTACTCGCAGTAGCGCAGCCGCTTGATGTAGTCTGCGGGGCGAGGGGGAACCAAAATGGAGGGATTTGGAACCAAAATGGAGGGATTTGGAACCAAAATGGAGGGATTTGGAACCAAAATGGAGGGATTTGGAACCAAAATGGAGGGATTTGGAACCAAAATGGAGGGATTTGGAACCAAAATGGAGGCCATGCTCGATGGTTTTGTGTCACGGTTCAAACTAACAAAGGTTAGTTGGGTTTTAACAGTTTTTTTATGGGTTTTAACTTCTTTTTTTTTATAGGTTTTAAAAGTTAATTTTTTTTAAGATCATCTCTTTTTACCAAGGAAACTTTTTAGAACATCTTTCTTTTATGGGGAGGACATTAAAGATGGATAGGAGAGTTTTATTGTGCCTGCAATGTTGTTTGTGCCCACGTGAGTCAGAGGTACAGGGCGAGCCCCCCAGTCAAATCGGAGTGTACTTTAAGGTGTTTTCCAGTGTTACCTGGGTCCACGCGGATACCACAGCCAGCACAGCGGTGGTTCTGCTTGGTCACCACTATCTTCCTCCTGAAACACATGGACAGGGAGTGAGTGTGAGTTGGACTGTGTGCGAGTGTGTGCGCGTGTGTGTGTGGGTGTGTGGGCGAGCGTGTTTGTGTGTGTGGGCGAGCGTGTTTGTGTGTGTGGGCGAGCGTGTTTGTGTGTGTGGGCGAGCGTGTGTGTGGGTGTGGTGTGTGGTGTGCCTGTGTGTGCTGTGTGGTGACATTGGTTTGAGGCCATTTGAGAATAAGCCAGCTGTTGGATTTCCATGTCTATCTTTGTGAACATGATCTGTTCATGTAAATGGAATAGGATGAATAGATATTTACATATTTTAAAAATTATATTGCCTGTGAGGGCTCTGGAGAATTAACTTCATGATAAGCTCAGTCCACTGTAGAGCTTTGCAGCAGTCAGTTCATATTCTGGTTTATAATAAACCGGTCTGAGCATTTACCAATCTCACCACTGACATCTTGACAGTTAAACTTTCCATGCGTCATAAAAATAGTTACACATTAGGCAATGGTTGTCGTAAAAAAAAAAAATAAGCCGTTGAGAATTGGAACAGAGCCGGCTGTAGAGAGCCCTTGAAGTTAAAAAAAAAAAGTGTAAATCAGAGAAATATCAAAGCAATCAAGTCTCTTCTCTTCATCGAATCCCGATCAGTGCTCAGGCGCTGCAGCACTCTGATCGGTCCCAACGTCCCTCCTCGAGGGCTGGGATGCACACCCCATTCATGGCACACTTGCTCTTTCCCTAACTACATACAGCGCACCATGCTTTAGCCTCCGCAAGCTTTACCTCCTCCCTTTGACCGCAACTCAAAACCCCTTTAAGGCATCAGGACGATTCCTAGAACGGAACGGGAGTGCCAGGAGACATCGAGGCTCCCGTCCCCTACGACAGCATATGGTCCCCTACAGGTGAAGAGGAAACTGTTCCCTGCATCTTCAGAAAGTAAAATAGTTTGTCTCCCAGATGGAAGAAGGGTTCAGGCTGTGAGAGGTCGTGGCAAGCGAGTTAACGTGGTAGGGTGACGGGGTCCATGTGTTCAGGCTGATTCACCGGGTGCACCGGGGTTCATTTGAGGGGTGTGGGGGAGGGGTTCGACCCCGGTGGGGAGGGGTAAGACTCACTTGGGCGCCGGGTGGATGTTGAAGATGATCTGGGGCCGTGGGGGGGCCCACTCCAGGTTGCCTCGCACCCGGATCCTCAGCTTGTAGATGTCGGCGTGCTCGCCGTCGTCCGGGGAGATGGGGAGGGAGTCTGGGATGGGAAGCAGCTGGGGGGGGGGGGGGGGGACGAGGAGTGGTTAGGTGGGAGGACTGGGAATACTGGGAATACTGGGAATACTGGGTTTCAGCAAGGCTACTAAAGAATATTCAAAAATTCGAATATAAATGAATATGACAAAAATAAAATTTAAAGAAGACATTAGAACGTGAACATTAATATTAGGAATGTGTTCACGTGGCTCTTCCCATGCGGGCCGCCTCGTGTGCCTGGCCAATAACCTGCAGGCTTTAAGGGCCTGAGGCCTGCCAGTCAGCGACAAGATAAGGCTGAGCCAGTTGAGTCAGTTATACCTTTTTTTTTTATTGCTAGCGTTTAGTAACAGTGCTTGATTGTAAATTGGCCCTCTGGGTAAAACCTCTTTGTTGGCACATTGAAATGCAGATCCCCAATGGTTTGGTTATTGTTTCGCGGTTCATTTTGAGGAATATATAATCGCGGTCCCATGTTTCACTGCAGCGCTCGCTCAGAGGTCAGTGTCCGTTGAGAATACGCCGTCTATCAAATTAAATCGAGATCGAATTAATGATCAGATAGGGAATAGCAAAGCAAAGATGGAAAATTACTATCAAACTGTTTACTTAAAACAGTATAAATATAGCCGGTATAAAAATGAGGCTATCAGCAAAGATGGAAAATTACTATCAAACTGTTTACTTAAAACAGTATAAATATAGCCGGTATAAAAATGAGGCTATCGAATAACATATCAATTCCGAATAATTAATTTGATCTCGCTTCGAGAGAAAGCGTATTCTCAGTTCTCATTTTATCTGTTTATTTTGAAATGTGTAGGTAAGTAGTACATCTTCTAATGTTTATTTGGAAATAAATCTACCTATAAAAAGTAGTTATGTCTCTGGTTGTATTGGTTTGCTATCTTTTGGACAATGGGCAAAATTTATATTTGAGTATAGAACCCATGGGTTTCTTTATAAGGAAATTCTAACGTCATTCATAGCCACTTGGGAGAGGCCGTGTTTACAGTGTCCCATAATAACAACAATGCTGGATGTAATACAATCCTCGTGAGAACCACCCCCCTCGTGGCTGCAATGAGGACACATTGTCGTGTGACACGGAACTTCTCCTTGTCGAGTTCATTGCTCAAGGACAAGTTTACCCAAATGAATAATAATTGTCATGAGGTTGGTAGACATAATGAGGTCAACCATATTTAGGGCAACGTTAAGTTACATAAATAACCAAAGGGCTTAAGCTGATGCTGGTGAACAATGTTTGCCTCTTTTTAAGGAGCAACAGTGTCAAACTCCTGCTCATGTGTATTATGTACTGGACCAACAACAACCCTTCAGGCCCTATTGTTGCATTATTGTTGATTTTGTTATTTTTACTGCAGCAATAACTCATCCTCATCAAACGGGCAAACACGCAAACACACACGCTGGTATGGACAAACACGCATGGCAACACAGTTGACATGTGAGCATACAGCCCAGACCGTGACAGATAACCAGATTGAATTGTAGGATTTTAAAAGATAAGCATGCGCACCTTATTGATCCCTTCGGAAAATAAGGGTGGAAAAGAAACGCAGCATTGTCTCCTAAAACTATGATTTGTTCTCCCGGTGTGAGAGCATGCGTGCATGAGTGAATGTGAATATGTTATGTTTGTGTGTGTGGGAGCGTACCCGCATGTGTGCGCATGTGTATGTGTGTAAGCGTGGGCGTGTATGTGTGTGTGTGTGTCACGTGTGTGTGTGTGTGTGTGTGTGTGTGTGTGTGTGTGTGTGTGTGTGTGTGTGTGTGTGTGTGTGTGTGTGTGTGTGTGTGTGTGTGTGTGTGTGTGTGTGTGTGTACGCGCACACACACACCTTCTGCGGAGCGTCCTGCTCAGGAACCAGCCAGTCGAGCTCGGAGGCAGCAGGAAGCTGCATGCCCTCAAACTGTCTGAGCAGACCCATGGCCACCGACTCAGCAGAGTTAGACTGGAGGAACGACGGGCAGCTGGAGACAGGGAGGGGGAGGGAGGGAGAGAGGGAGGGAGAGAGGGAGGGAGAGAGGGAGAGAGGGAGGGAGAGACAGAGAGAGGACAGAGAGAGGAGGGACAGAGAGGGAGAGGGGAGAGAGAGGAGAGACAGAGAGACAGAGTGACATGGAGAGGGAGAGAGACAGAGACAGAGGGACAGAGAGGGAGAGGGGGAGAGACAGCGAGAGAGACAGAGGGAGAACGGAAGAGGCGAGACAGAAAGACGAAGGGACAGAGAGAGGAGGGACAGAGAGAGGAGGGACAGAGAGAGGAGGGACAGAGAGAGGAGGGACAGAGAGAGGAGAGACAGAGAGAGGAGAGAGACAGAGAGAGGAGAGACAGAGAGAGGAGAGACAGAGAGAGGAGGGACAGAGAGAGGAGAGACAGAGAGAGGAGAGACAGAGAGAGGAGAGACAGAGAGAGGAGAGGACAGAGAGAGGAGGGAGGATGAGTCATGACATTCAGAATCAGGAGAGACAGGTTGTGTTTACTCTTACATGCTTTGTTTTGCCCTGCGATGGCCGATGAAGTAAGTCAATAGACTAAAGGGATCACTAGACGTCAGCTATGCAGATTTTATTAAAACCGGTGGTCCGTGACTAAATGAATAACCCTACTTTTAAGAGTTGTACAGAGATAAAAACAGGACAGACAGACATGTATAGAGATGTTTAGATATCAATATGACGTATAGACATAGGGACAGAGATAAAGATGTATAGAGATCTTAAGATATCAACGATAATGTAGAATATTACATAAAATAAATCAATAGTATTTAATGCAATATAAATCTTGTTAAGTGAAGATGTGAATGATGATGAGGACCAATAGAGGCAGAGACGTGTGCTGTATAGACATGGCGCTAGCTAGTCAGACGTAGGTATGGACGTTCTACTCACATGGAGTCGGAGCTGAGGAAGGACTTGGTGGAGGTGACACTGCGCTTGATGTCAGCCTCTGAATAACGACAGGAATAAAGTCAAAGCCAATAGACATGTTTAAAAGAGATCAGGACAGTTGCTTGGGTTTACAATGCATTCTCTTACACGGTTCATATCAAAATGTGCTTTATTATTTTCGTAGGTTGCTTGGCCCATTGGCTGGTAGAACAGTAACTAAGATGTTGAGAGATCAGGTCAATGTTTTCAATGACCAAGAACCGTTAATTAACTTCTTTCCTTCTATGTCATGATGATGTTCTTTATTATGAACTTTACCATGGCCTTGATCCCAGCTTGTATTGTTGCTGTGTAACCAATTTATTGAACTCTGAACTTCCTTGTAACGGATGGAGCAACGGATGGAGCAACTAGCGGTTATACATATTTAATAATATATATAATAACTACTACGACCAATACCAGGGATTTAAGAGTTGCTCAGAGTGCAAGTCAGCAAGTGAAGAGCAATTTAAAAGTTATTTGTTGAAAAGAAGGTTAAAAAATAAAAAAGGTGCTTTAGGTAAGATCTCAGAGCTAGAATTTGTATTTATTTTCTGGAAATGCCACATTCATCCATTACCTATCAGGGACTGAAATACAAGGTTTTATAACTCTGTATAAAACTTCAGTTCATTTTTTCTGACCAATCCGATACGAGCGGCTTCGGGATTGGCGATTGGTTTAGAGAATCCAGCCTTCCTGTCCATCACAGGTGCCTGAATGAAACACTTCTCAATGCTGGAGTGTAGTGTAGGGAGAGGGAGGAGACTACCTTTGGCTGATTTATTTTAAACTCTACCACACTGAAATCCTACCTAGAGCACCTGGTTGAAGAGAGCAGGTCACGTGTCAGAGGCTCAGAGCTTTGTAGTCGGATGTTTACGATCGAATGAATGGATGACAGACGGAGGAAAGAATTGTGCTAAAGGTGGGGGGGGGGTTAGTAAATAAAACACTGGGCTGGGAAGGTGAACAAACAAAAGACACTAACTCTACTCACTAATCCGACCCCGAAAGCCCTCCTACACCTCCCCTATAGAAACGTCCATTGGCAGATCACAACAAACGTCTACCACACCACAGCCAAGGCAGCTGAAGCCAGGAGGAGGCCGGCCTGGACCCAAACTGAGAACCCTTCCCCCTCCTCGGTCCTATCGACCAACACCCTCACACGGCTGAGAGCAACTGCCGTTTCCGTGTCGTAGACACAGGTGGCTTCCAGCCAGCTGCGTGTAAAATAAAGGAGGCGAGATCCCCTTTTAGTGAGTGTCATACCCACTCCAGAAATGACACTTGCATTACTTGGCATTTCTACCTCACTACACATACCTAGAACATGTAGTGAGATACACCCCGTGTCCTTTAGTGTTCTTTTGTTAAGAGATCACAAAGAGATAAAAAAGGAAATTAAAAACTCTCAAATTCTCAGTTTGGAACCAAGCCGCGTCCCCTCGTCTGAAAAGCCCACGTCGTTAGGATCGTTGGAAAGGTTTGGTATGCAGCCGCCCTGCCGCCTACGTCATGCCCCCCGCCCCCGCTCCCAGCCTAACAGATACCTGAGAAGAGAGATGCGAGCGACAAGGTGAGGCCGTTCTGAGAGACCGCCAGCAGGGACTGGCCAGCACAGCCATCATCTGAGAGACACAAAACTAAAACACTCAGCTCCCCAACACCAGCAGCAGCATCACACACACATGCACGCACCAAGACACGCACGCACGCGCACACACACATGCACGCACGCACACAAGAGCAACGCATTTGTCTCACACCTTGTAAAACACTCCCTGGGTATTTAAAGCGCCCCTATGCAAGTCGAGTGTCACATTTCTAGATGCCATTGCCTCGGCACGTACACCTTGGTGCCGTGTATAAAACTCTCCTGCCAGCCTAGTCCCGACCACAGATTTCATTTCCTGGTCGTGTTGCACCTCATCCTAACACCACCACCACCAGCTCACCACAACACTGCTTTCCCTACATCTAATTTCCCAGTAAAATATGTGTTAAAAAGGGGAACTCTATAAAGAGCTGACATGAATAAAAACCAGACAAAGAGGAACTGATAGAGATTAAATGTCAAGTTGAATGTGAAATGGAATGAATCTTGGTTTCGCAGGGTGACTTTGTTTATGATTGGATTGACTTTGTTTATGAAGGGAAGAAACAGTCAAAACTAAACTTCAAGTTATCTCATTTCTTTTTGGAATCGATTACCCATGACACCACTGCTTGGAAAGGGTGTGAATTGGTACAATGGCGATAAGAACCCAATACAACACCAAACAATCATCATGTGCATACTTGAAATTGCAGTTGGATAAAAATAAAAATAAATAAAACCACGCGCAACAAAATACAGCCCGTTCCATTTGTGTACGTAACGTAAAATTGAATGAATGAAACATAAATCTCAATCAAATATAAATACTAAATAAATAAGATGGCGTCCGGATAGAAGAGCAGCATCCGAGAGACACGTCCTCACGAACCGTCAACACGTCACCACCCCCCCCCCCCCCTCCCCTCTCCCTCCCATCCCCCTACCTAGATCACACTCTTCCACCTCCTCCGCCGACCCGGAGTCAGAGAGGCCCTGGGAGGAGTCCCGGGAACTCCTTCGGGACCCCCCGCTGTCTGTAGAGGGGAGCGCTGGAGAGGAGGAGAGGAGGAGAGGAGGAGGAGGAGAGGGGGAGAGGAGGGGGAGGAGAGGGGGAGAGGAGGAGAGAAGAGAGACAAGGTCAGTAGCCGTGTAGAGAGAGCATCTTCACAGCGTGCTTGTGAAGATGTTTCCCCCGAAAACCTCAAGGCCCGGCAATTGTATAACAAGATAAATACTGATAATGCGTTGTATTAAAACCTTTTATAACTCTTCTCCATGCGCTTAAAATAACCTTTACGATTCGGAAGAAACAAAGGAAAACCAGAGGAAACAGACAAGGACACGTTGCACGCTATTACGTATGCAAAGAAATATGAAACCATACAGAAGAAACATTAGAGAGGAAATTATCGTTAAAAGCTATTTCAGAAAGGCACGGGTTCAGAGGTGTTCTGAATGACTTTCCACGCCACTGCATTGGTCGTTGCTGGAGGCCACAGAGCCTCACCCTAGATTGCATAACCTGAATCCTTCCTCTGCCATAACACGGGCCATAGAACTCGTTTTTCCAAAAGGATTGCCCCGCATTAATGAGAGGATACAGCGTTGGCCACCAACTTTCACCTCGAACTGGAAAAGTTGAAATGGGAACTATGCTTGTAGAGGGCATCGTCTAAAATGAAAGAAATGAGTAATAACCTTTGGGACCTGACCAACCACATACGCAACATATGGTCAGGTTATGTTACAATGTCAGCAAAAAGCCAACAAACCTGTTGTGCACACTATGAATGATGGGGATTTTGCACATGCACCAAGCCTTAAGCATGGTCTGTACGTCAGAGGGGTGAATGCCTTTTAAGTGGGTTTATAACAACAGCAATGACCCTAACAGGTTACAGCCAGTGAGCTGACTGTGTTCTGCGGTTAGCATACAGTGTTGAGAATACACTTTTGGTTCTGTGCAGAGACGTTACTTTGCTACAAGGTTGGCAGAGTTAGTGCTGCGTGGTTAGCTTACCGTGCTTTGTGGTTAGCTTACTCTGCTACAAGGCTAGCAGACAGCTGCTGCGCGGTTAAAGGCTTGTGTTGCAGGGTTTATTTTCCTACAAATTTGTGCAATTTGCTTGTTGGTTTTTAAGGTTTGAACTGCTATTTATTGTATTTAATGTTGTTAGGTATCACAAAACGGAATGTTATACGAAAAAGTAGGTACTATTTTAGCGGTTTGCTATTGATTCTCATTTCCCCCAGAATGCATTGCATGACGTCACGTTGGGGAGACACGGACCAACGCCGCAATGAGACCCTTGAGAGTAGAGACTAGTAAGAGAGTGTTCAGCAGATTATACAGATACATAGATGTTATATATAGTTAGTATATGCTACACGTGAACCTCCTAAGTTGGCGCAATTTGATTGGTTCGCAAAAAAAAATACATCACATTAAAACTAGACCCTCCGTTGATAGATAGACAGATAATTAAATATGTTCTATTATTTGCCAATCCTGTGCGCGTATGCAAATTAGCCATGTGCGCCTCACACAAGAAAGACGTAATGTTGAGAAGTCATACTAAAAACTGATAGCAAGCGAAAGCCGAACCAGACGATCAATCACATACTTTGGGTCCATTCTAACTTATGGTAAGAGGCTAGTCTTTAAATCTTTGCAGTGACTGAATGTTGATGATAAAACGGATTGTTTTGCATAAGATGAGTGTGTGCGACTGTGCGTGTGTCCTTTTCGGCTTCGGCATAATGCATGGTTATGAAGGCCTTGTGGTTAGTTGTGGTCTTAGTGAAGCAGCCTAGCCTTGGGGTTGGATAAGTTGGAGTGATTGTGTAGTACGGGCGTGCGAGAGAGTGAGAGAGAGAGCACACCCGCCGTGGTGATGTTTGGCTTGTTGTGGGCTGTCTGCCAGCATCCGCCGGGTTGGACGGTGTGCTTTGTGTAGGTGTTCAATGTACATCTGTCTGGTCGTATTTGCGGTAGATAGATTTAAATAATGTTTCACCACGACCGGTTATACTTGCAGGCACTCATTTGCAAGTGCTGTCCGATAGGCTAAGTTAGCCCATAGCTAGCATTATGCCTTCTATTTCTAGATCTTCTGACTAAGTTTACCGGTACTTACGACATAATCGCTGTCACTAGATATAAATATGATATGAGATATGCACTGCTGTTCATTGACTCGCTCCAGCGCTCGATGCTGGTTGCTAAATGATAGCAACTCTCCACTCAATCTCCTCTGACCATGCATTTAATTGGCTTTGACCGCCATGAGTTCTCTGCAATTCCTCATTCGCTCTCTCACATCCGACAGGTTCGAAATTATACTGCTGTGGGCCATCCTACATGTTATTTGTGGTTCTTGCCACCTATTAGACGCCATAGTTCTAGTACTAGGCTGAGGCTACCTTCCACCACGCCTCCCCAACGTGACGTCATCGCCGGATTGCGTTAGAAAACACCTGTTACTGCCAAAAAACGATAAAAACTGCACTTGAACACTATTTTGGAGACATTTTATAAATGACACATATTTTGAGTGCTTTATGTACCCATTTATCAAAACTTCCAGTTAACCTGCACGTAGGCCTTTAACCTTCCGTGCTGTGTGGTTAGCTTATCATGCTGCGTGGCTAGCTTACCATGCTGCGTGGTTAGCTTAGCGTGCTGCTCGGCTAGCCGACCGTGCTACGTGGTTAGCTTACCGTGCTGCGCGGAGCTGCATGGCGGCAGGTGGCTGCGGCGGATCTGCTGCCTTCGCAGGCGGATCTTCTGCTTGAGCTGCTGGATCTCACAGTCGCTGTCCTCTTCCTCGTCACCCTCCTCTTCCCGGCGCCGGACATTGCACTTCATCAGCTCAATCGCTGCGATCAGCGACTCGGAAATGCTGAAGTGGGCATTTTCCTGAAGATTGGAGAGAGAGAGAAAATACATATGTTTATTTGTAAATACCCTACACTGGTATTCCAGCTAGGCCTACCCTCTTTAGCAGTTAGCGCAAAAGAAAACACTTCAGGCAGATTTAGTGAATGAGCATCGTGCTGGTTTTCATACGTTACCTTCTCAAGGTCAGCGCAGCTGCCAAAGTCCTGCTCTGACAGGTAACTGATGAGGCTCTGGCCTTTCGAAGGCTTCCGGAACATTCCGTCAGGAACGCCGCTGTGCTCTGAGCAATCTGACACACACACACACACACACACACACACACACACACACACACACACACACACACACACACACACACACACACACACACACACACACACCACACACACACACACACACACACACACACACACACACACACACACACACACACACACACAATTGTTAAACACTCGTCACCAGACAAAGCAAATAACAGTCTCTCTGGGGAATCTGCACGTAAACTCACAAAGATCCAAGCTTGGAGCCCTTGCTCTCAACTCAACACAACTTACATTATATTGAGTTCAATATTTCATGTTTAATTATCTCAAGTTCTTCTGGACATTTTCCAGGCCAGTTGCTACTTAGTCTGGTCTGACTTTGAAGTGCCCTGTACCCTGTACTTACTGGACTCCATGTAGAGCGAGCCGGACGCGCTGACATCGCTGCTGTGCGTTGAAAAGGGGTTATAGTCCTTGATGGAGCAGTCGTCGCCTGCCGACTCTGGCAATCAAAGAGGAATATACAGCGCTCAAGGAAAAGCCTCCGGAAACACCCGGAGGAGCACTCCGATCAATACTGGATTTCACGTCGATGGAGAAATGCAGAATCATCTCACTAACAGATGACTAAATAAGGGAATTATCAAAGTGGATGAACCAATATAGCATTGGGAATTAATTGGTGTACATGCTTTCTGTTGATTCTAGTTTAACAAAAAGGGACTTCATATCAATGTATGTGTAAAACGCATCCATGCATGACAGTTCAAACAAATTCAAACAGCAAAAACATGAACACAAAATGAGACAACGTCTTGTGTGATAACTTGACAGAAAGAAAATGGACAAACATTTTTGACCAAACGATATTCAACGTGGGCCACATTCCAGATGAGAAACAGAATACAGGGACAGTGATGGAAGAAGAGAACGGCATCAAACTACAGGCCCAGAGCAAGCCTACCGATTAGTGGAAATGGCAGTGGAAGGAAAGTACAGATATTCTTCCGAGATCAAAGAGCACTTGGCTAACCCATGAATGCAAAGATCCCTCACGCTTAACTTGACTCTCAAATGGATTTCTTGATGGCTTATTCATCAAGCTTGCAGAAACGGACCGAGGGAGACACTCTTTTTAAATATGCTGATTACAAAACAGAAATAAAAAGATTAAACCCCCCTCAAAAAAATATTATTCTCACTTCCTTATAAAAAAACTTTTATATCCAATACCTCAGCATTATCAACTCTGGCTTCAAAACCAAATCCAAGAATTGCCATTCACCACCATATCTAACTCAACGAAGACTTAACTTAACCATCTGCGTCCTAAACATCCACCCATCAAAGGTTGATCCTTAACCAGGCCAGTCTGGGACTGCAGCTAGATGAGTGTATCGGAGCTGATCACCATGCAGGATAAATAATAATAATAATAATCACATATGAGGATGGGAGGTATGGGAGGCTGGGGTGTGATAACGGAGAGATGGAGCACAGAGGAACTGCGCTGCCAACCTGCCACGGGGTCTTCTATTATTATGGTGATTTTCCGGGAACCCCCTCCTTGGCACGCAGAGAGGCGCCCCCCCCACCCCCAGAGAGAGAGAGAAGGGAAGCAGAGAGGGGTTACAGAGCAGTAGAGAACGAGAGTCAGCTCTCCGTTTCCCGCCGCGACCACAGGGGAAACAGGAACCACGCACCGACAAGATGCACGGAACCAGAAAGAAGAGAAAAGACTTTACAGGACGTGGCAAAAGGACAAAAGGCTTAGTTATGGTGGGCCGTCGACGCAACGCAATGCCCACGCGGTCGCTTTCGAACGCAGTCGTGAACCTGTTTAGGTTCAGCGTCGGGCTTTTAAGATAGCGGACCAATCACGGCCCTTGCTGCTGCGTCGCCTCGACGCAGGGTAACAATTTATGGGAGGCGCACGTCGGGCCCTTGCGGTGGACGCAAGGGGGGTCCGCAAGAACCTAATGGGTCCGTAAACCCGTCTTGCGTTGCCTCAACGCGGAACCGTCACCAAGCCTTAAGGGCGGTGCACACCATTAGCCGATTGGCCGACTCACCTTGCCTCTTCTGATCGACGCCCGTGTCGGAGATGGAACGTATGTGGCCCCGGGTCCCCCGGGACGGCCCCCGCTGGCCCTCGGAGAAGGACGAGCACCGGGGAGGGGGGGGAGCCACGGCCAGGGAACCCCGCCGCAGCGGGGGCGGGACCTCGGACTCCGCCGGCCCCAGGTTGGGGGTGGAGCTTCGGGAGTCCTGGCGACTGCGTTGCCCCCGGTTACCGATGGCCAGGTACTCGGGGCCGTCGTCGTAGTCCCCATCCCCCGCCTCGGGCATGGGGGAGGACGAGCGGGAGGACGAGGTCAGCGAGATGAGCGGGGGCACCAGCAGGGGGGCCGCAGGCGGGCTGGGGCCCCGCTCGCCGGCCCCGGGGACCCAGTCGGGGCCGAGGCTGACGGCGGAAGAGGTAGGGTCTGGAAGGGGAAGAATTCGGATCCAGATGAGTCAACTCTCTTTACATTTAAACAGGGACAGGGACACACACACACACACACACACACACACACACACACACACACACACACACACACACACACACACACACACACACACACACACACACACACACACACACACACACACACACACACACACACACACACACACACCCCAATTCCTACTTAGTCCACTCTGAATGTCTCCTCAAAACTCAAAGACCCCATGACCGATACCTAAAGTCCTGGTATGCTTTCCCCCCTTCATTTTTTTTCCTTCCCTGCCTAGGCAAGTTTTAGGGTGTGGTAGATGCCGCCACTTCAGCAATTCTTCAAATTAGATTTATAGTTGGCATTTGGTGAATTGTGTGCAAGTCAAATACATTCATGCTTCCCTTTTAATTGACACTACAAATTAACCCAGATTAAAAGGGAATCCACCCTCGCGGTACATTTCTTCCTGACACCAGATGGACCCAAAGAGAAAATGGCTGCACTGGAATTACACAATGAGGCTTTGTTTACCAAATCATGGGATGTAGTTTCTTAAAAAGGAAACGCCTAACGGATCTTTAGCAATCTATTAAAATGCAGAGCAAAGGCATTCATTTGAACTGGTTCTCCTTCAATACTCTTGCCCAGATAAGGGTTTTTTGTTTTTTTTCTGGCAGTATCCATGTGCATGGAACAAAAAAGCCTTTGTGTGTCCGTGTCAGTCGGCCTATTCACAGCCCGACTGAAGCAGATTCATGGTTATCACATGTCTGCATCATCCACATAATAAGTTAACGCATTAAAGCATTACACTATTATTATTATTATTATTATTAGAAGTCGATGGGTTGTACAGATGCCCTATTCTACGAGGACGTTTTTATGATCCAGTTAGGACCATGACGGCTGGATGGACATCCGTGTGGATGGTCTACATATCAAGGAACAGCAGTGCTGATGGAAAACAGACAAAGTCCTGCTGCAAGCAACACTTTAAATTCAGCAATGGCAAGCACAATCTCGTCATTCCGCGGGGGCCAACTGCACAAGACTCCCATAAAACATCATCAGCTACATCAGCTCCCAGCTGAGTGTTGATGTGTCCCTGAGCAAGACACTTAACCCTCACTGCTCCTGACGAGCTGGCTGTCGCCTTGCACGGTTGACTCTGCCGTCGGTGTGTCAACGTGTGTGTTAACTGATGTAAGTCGCTTTGGATAAAAGCGTCTGCTAAATGCCCTAAAATGTAAAAATGTAAAATGTACTGAAATAGCAACAGGTTGTACTGTGTGAACATCAGATAAAACAAAGAAGATGCAGCACTCTGCATTTCTGTGTTTTTACAAAGCACGAAGGGCCTATGGTGACGGGCGAGTGTGTTCGACCAATCAGATCCCCGGCAGGGCTGTTAGGAATCGGAGGCAATCAGCTGAATTCTCTTGGCCCTCCGTGACACAGGGCTGTCCCCACCTCACTCCCCTTCACCCCTCTCTACCCTTCACCCTCCACCTCACTCCCCTTCACCCTCCACCTCACCCCTCTCTACCCTTCACCCTTCACCCTTCACTCCACCTCATTCCCACCCCTCTCCCTGACTCCCCCAGCCCTCCACCTCTCCCTCACGCCTCTCTCCCCCCTCTCTCCCTGACTCCCCCCACCCCCCTTCCCCCCCCGGCTCACCGCTGTCGGTGTGTCTGCGTGCGGCGCTCGGGGCCGCCGCCTCGTCGACCTCACGGAGGGAGCTGATGGACGTCGTGAGCCTGTGGCTCAGAGACTGGCCCTTGGGGGGCCCGTCGCTGGATCTCCAGGAGCCAGGCAGCACACACATGCTCTGGGTCTTCAGCAGGCCCATGCAGGGCTGGGACCTCAGGGGTGAAAGCTGCACAGAGAGACAGAGGGGGGGAAGGGGGCAGCAGACAACCGTTAAGCCCGGGAGGAACTGAGAACACATAATGGAAGTCCCCGGGGTGAATCTGATATTTATGTATGTGGGAATGTTTTGGGTAACCTTTTCATGCATAAGAAAGTCCCTCATGCATACAAAGTGTCTGTGGTTTTTTTGGACTGAAGTGTGTGCGTGTGCGTGTGCGTGTGCGGTGCCGTGCCGTGACCTACCGCCACGGTGTCCACCAGGGCCAGTAGCTTGGGGTTGTTCTGCTCCAAGGCCTCCAGACACTGGAACATGGCGGTCACATGGGGCTCGCTCAACAGGAAGGCGGAGTCTATCATCATCGAGAGATGGGCAGATGGGTACGCAATACGCATCAGACATCTAAATCTAGTGGTCGGGGTGTTCCTCTCCCTCACAAGCTTCTGTGTTTGAACCATGTACAGCAACATGCCCTAAGCTCTTCCTAGATGGGCCGGTCTCTGTACCCAAGTCTTTTAGCTTTTCATCGGTTTTCTGAGCATGCATACTTTAATCATTCGCACGCACGTTTTCAGAATCAAGAAAGGACGTATTAAGAATGGGAAGTCATCTACCATACAGTCTTAATTTGTAATACAAACGTAGGCGCTTGTATTACAACTTGGCCAGGTGCAAGCCGAGCACTGTAGGACAGGGGGAAGTGCGCTGTGGTATAGCGTGCGTTAGACTTCTTTAAAGGGGTCCTGAGACTTCTTTAAAGGGGTCCTTAGACTTCTTTAAAGGGGTCCTTAGACTTCTTTAAAGGGTGCGTTAGACTTCTTTAAAGGGTGCGTTAGACTTCTTTAAAAGGGTGCGTGTGACTTCTTTAAAGGGTGGCTACGGCTTAGATAAGTGTGCGTACGTACGGCTTATAAAAACCACACACAAGCTTTACGAAATAAAAACACCCAAGTCACCAGTTCTGTTCAAGTGGGTGGGCGTTACAGGGGGGGCCAGTGGACGTACCGTTGTAGTACTTGCGTGTGTGTCCCTGGTGCCTGAGCAGGGGCCGGAGCTGAACCGACAACATGTGCACCTGCAGGCTGTGGAGGAGCCACCGCTCTGCCTTGTAGCTCTCCCCGCCGCCCTGGGCCCCGCTGCAGGGCACGGGCTCCAGAGAACTGAACTGTGGCCCCGGACGGGAAGGGGACAGGTGGAGAGAGGGACGGGGAAAGTGAAAGAGAGACCAGGAGACAGAAAAGAGACCCGAGAGAGAGAAAGAGGAAGAGAGAGAAAGAGAAAGAGACAAGGAATAGAGAATAGACGAAAGAAAAACATTTAAGGTTAGGATGAAAAATAAATGAACGGCTATCACTGTGCTCAATCTGATTTGGTGACTTAATGCAATAAAATGGAATGAACACCTTAAAGGTGACCGGATGAACAAAGTGACGTACCTGCTCAACGTGCGAAGCCAGGTGTGGGCTTATATACCGCACACACCACACATACGGCCAGTAATCCCTCTGCTTGTAATACACCTGCAACACAAGATAAGGGTTTGCATACAAATACATTTCAGATGGTGGAAGCGCCAATAGACAAAAGGGGAATAAAAAAAGACTCATTGTGCCCCAAATGTCCTGAACTTTCCCTTTGCATTTAACAAAGTCTAATATAATTTGTATAAAGAGGTTACACAATGGACAATATGATAAAATGATCCATTAATGCCAGAAACAATATTAAACCTATATCAAAAATGCTGAAGCTCTTGCTGAAGTTTCTTATTGGTCTACTGATGACTGATGACCTCGGTCTGAAGACAGGTGCAGACATGATGGACATGAAGCTGCAAGTACAAAGGTGCTTTCACAAGCGTTTATGTGCATGTACACATATTACACAAAATAAATGTCGATGAAAGGTCTTCTCTTGGATCATCGTCAGTTGAAACAGCGTCCCGTCCTACATCAGGATTTGGAAACATTTAGAAACGGTGTGCGTTAACCGTGACCACCAGAACAACAGCAAACGCCCAGACCTATCTGTTGTTCCCCGTTCCCGGCCCGACCGTGTTAGGGGGGTGGGGGGACCCACCTGCTCATTGGTCAGCCCGTGACTCAGGATGTTGTTCATGTCCTTATGCAGTCGCTGCAGGCCGCCGTACCGCGACCACACATTGGGGTTGGTGGTGGACACCAGGCCCTCCACCGTGGTCTTCAGGCTGGACAGCAGCTTCCAATGTTCCCTCCTGAGGAGGGGGAGGAGGGGAGGAGGAGGAGGAGGAGGAAGGAGGAGGAGGAGGAGGAGGAGGAGGAGGAGGAGGAAGTGGAGGAGGATGAGGGGAACGGGTTCAGGAAAGACGATAGGAGTGGTGAGAACAGATAATCGTTGGGACCGCTGATGGTGCATCTCAAACTGACTGCTAAGCAAAACATGACCTCGGTATCTCCAGTGAGTCATACATTATGTGCTACACAGGCTGAATAAACATGAACTTCAGATGGCTGGTTCCTTGTCCTCATGCAGCTGTTCCGTTTTAAAATGCTGTTTACTCAAATCCTAGTTTAGTTACATTTTCGTTAGTTTCATTAATTTACTCATACATATAAAAACATAATAAATACAAAGAGGGTTGAATGATGCCCTAGTAATGAATAGCCATAACGGGAGGCCACGGCAAAGCTTTCCTTGTCCAGTTAGAATCAGGTCAAATCTTATTGGGCCGAAATGCAAGCGCATATCCAGGATATCCTATTTTTCCCATGAGGGACCATACAAGCAAAACGTGATGCTTAAGAAACCCCTGCACCATTATAAAAGGGATCAAGTATCTTCTTTTTACACCAGAGTGCATTCATTAAAACAAGGCCACAATAACACACTGTTAAAGTGTGCGGCAGGATCAGAGTTCAGCTTGCAATATCAAATCTAATTACAGCCTATAACCAACGGAGATTAAAAAAAAAAAAAAAAACTTAACATGAGAACATTCTCCTGAAAGCCTCGAGGAGAATGTTTATGCAACAGTATATTAAGGTGTGTGTGCGGCAGCGCATTCAAGAGTCGTAGTTCACTTGATAAAAAATTCTAAATACTATATCGACCAGTAAGGCGCATCAAGTACGCAATATAAAACTCAACAGGCAAAAAGATCTGAGATATAAAAAAAAAAAAAAAAAACTTAACATGAGAACATTCTCCTGAAAGCCTCGAGGAGAATGTTTATGCAACAGAGTGTGTGGTGTGTGTGTGTGTGTGTGTGTGTGTGTGTGTGTGTGTGTGTGTGTGTGTGTGTGTGTGTGTGTGTGTGTGTGTGTGTGTGTGTGTAAATGAGCCACATTCCTAGAGATTAATGTTTTCGGTTAGGGATTACCTTTAACTTGAATAAAGGAGAGTCTGCTTGAGCGTTGAAAAAGGCTTATTATCAGAATCAACATCACGAGTAAACTGGTTTGTTGCCTTATCATAGTCAAGGCTATATGGTCAAAACCCTCATGGCAAGGCACAAGGTAGAGACTTCTTATGTATACCAAATAAATGATCCGTTTTGAGGTATTTTTTTAAAAAGGTAATGCAGATACATGATACACTTGCTATCCAACGTAAACACTGTTTTCTAAGAAAATAAATATACAGCATACAGATATAGAAGCATCGGCTCATGGGTTAATAACTGTGCCTGTACATTCAAAACGGGACACAAACTGCAGATAACGACTGCCAAGGCGTAGCTCCACAGTTACTAAAAGAGTTCATCATGAAAGCACAACCACCCTTCACCCAATTCAAAACGGCACCTAAACTGACGGTTGTGTGTCCGAATACATTAGTTTACAACAAGCCGATAAGAGGGCGTTAAACTTGATTGTGCAAGCTGTCAAAGTTGGCCATGTCAGCTTAGCTAGCCTAGCCTTGTTGCCATAACACTGGTCGGAATACACGTTTGTGTGTAGAAAACCCTTGCGGTTTGTAGTGTGCTACACATAGGTAGTCAACCATGCTTAGCATGAATGTAATCTGGTTTGCTGGATAGTGTCTCAAACGTATACATAACTCACAACAGTCACATCACTCTAGATGCTGAGCTAGCCCCCCTAAGCTAGCCGAGTAACTCCCCGAGGCCCGCCCCGGCGTCTCACCGCCGCTCCTCGTACTCCCGGTCCGCCGTCCCCTCCATGTCCTCCCGGGGAACCCCCGTACCGTAGCACGACGCCACTTTCCCTTGATCTAGCCCGGAATAAATTCCGGGTTGTGATCATTCGCTCGGCTCGCTACGTTGAATCGCGGAAGTCGGACATCGGTGCTCTGCGAAGGAGAATCACAACAGAGAAGGCCGACGCCGCATGACCACTCTGGCTGTCAGTCGCAAGTGGGCAGGGCTGATTGGGAAGCACCATTTATTATGTTTAATTATATGTGTATAATTTTTTGTTGCGTAGGAAAGTTATATTTTTAATTATTTAATTGTACTCGCTCAGTTCAAATTGACATTATTAATTTATTGGGGGGGATATTTTTTTCCTGTTATAGTGTTTTCTAGAAAGCTCTTGGATGAGTGATCTGGTCAGTACTGCCACCTGCTGTCCTGAATTGGTACTGCAATGTAAACATAGTCCGTGTGACAGCAGCAGGGTCAGCCTGCCATCATGTAACGCACATCATGGCTTTGACTTGTATGAAGGAAACTTTAATTTGAGTTAACAGAAAAAAAATGCCACCGTGTTAAGAAGCAATTATTGTATTGAAATAAAAAAAATAAGCACCGATATATTCAGCTATGTATTTTTGGATATGCATACATACCACGACAAATTCCTTGCTATGAGAAAGCTTACCCGTCAATTAAGAGTATTCCGATTTTTATATATATTACATTTATGAATATGATATCTGTCCTCTGAATGAGGACATTTTCCATTTTTTTCTGAAAGCCTAGCAAAACAACAAATACCCACACGACGGCGCAATAACCTCAGACCCTCAACTCCATGGAGACGATACAATTACACAGTACATCAATGAATCTAACCATACACTATTCACGGTCCTTCCTAGGCGTGGTTGTGTGGATGAAATATGAGTAATCATCCTTACACCATCAGGAAGTAACTGTCATAGTGCATGAATCTATGTGTGTGTGTCACTGGGGGGGGGAGGTTGTTGGAGGAGGCGGAGGAGTACAGGTGGGTGTTTGTGTGCATCCGTGTGTGTGTACACGTAGGCAGCTCACAACAAACAATTAAACAATCAGCCAATACATGTCAATGATAACGTCAAGCTCCCTGGTGGATGACCATTTGTTGGTTTATACTTTGGAATTCTGTGTGTTTACACCAAGAGTCAGGAAAGGAAAGAGTCAGGAAAAAGTGTAGGGCCTTTTTCCTAAAGTAACAGCCCCTGCCCTCTGTATTGCAAACCATCTCGCCTCTATGTGTAGAGACGCACACGTCTTAACGCATTACGAAACACGTAACCCCGAAAGTCATCATCCAGAGGTCGATAAGTTGGAAGGCGAGTCCCATGTGTAGAACACAGAAGGTGTATTATCTAGTGAATGACTTGCAAGACAACACCAACGTTGACTGAAGTCATGAGGTTGACATGACGCATTGATATGTGAAATGTATCCACATCTATCTCAATGCATTCCTTTCTCTTTAGTCGTCTGGCCTAGTTTAAAATAACAGGTAGGCTTACGTGCACAGGAAGAACGCAGAACCGTTGTTGGAAAGTTGAAGATAAATTCAGGGGACGCTCTACCTTCTAAGGAAATGTCTGAGGCAAGCACGCACACACCCTCCGTACCAAGGTGCGTCACCCTGGACCTGCCGCGACATGTTATCTATTAAAGGATGGAAAGTAGGCTAGTTGTAAGCCAGTTGGACACGTTTGGAGAACTTGTTCATGAGAGGTAATAAGTAATATAGATGTTTAAAGAGGCATTTGTGTTGTAGCATTGTGTTGATTACACAAGGCCCCAGGGAATGGTAAATCTGTGTCATCTTTTTTTTTCTTCTTCAGTTCAGGTCAATATATGGGATCAAAAAGTATTGATCTACCGCAAAGACTTCAGACCTACTCAAAAGATAAGCTACCCATACATGCTTAGTTATTTTCCCTTGAGAGGTGCAATTGGGGTTATGCCCTATTCTCCATAATGTGTGACCATGCTCAATGAAAGTTGCATCAGGCCAAAACCAGGATATGTTCTCTTGGACATAAGAATTCGGGGAAACATGGGAGGGGACTGGCTCTGACGCAAAGGCAGTGAAGCAATCCCAGGGGCTGAGCAAGCAATGAGCATCAGCATGGCACCAATAAGATTGGAACTGACTGAAAACCTATAGTCCACAGCTCTGAAGAATTCAACTGAGGTCATAGATCAAGACATCTAACCAAAATGAGATTAAATATGTCTACGTGTCACTTCTTCAGATATCTTAAGGTGAATCAGATGTACACGAATGGGTATTTTCAACATTGCCCCACAAAGAAACCAACATGCTGTTATTAAGTCAAAGTGCATCATAGGCAAATGTTTCTTAGCGTACCATCTATCTCACTCCTTTTAAATGCACTCAACTTAAAAGGTAGTTACTTAAGTTAGTATTTGGGTCAGTGAAATGACAAATATTAATATTACTTCCAAGTAATTCTTGGAAGTGTTAAATATAAAGGAATATGAATTCAAATGTTTTAATCATTTCGGACCTCCTGACTGGGGACCTATATGCAAATAATTGCATTGTTGAAAACAAACTAAAATATGCAGTTTGTAACAGAGGAATGACATGGGCAGTTATGAGTTATTTGAAATGTGTTAAACGTCTTTCTAGCCAGACAAAAATAAATACTGCGGACAGGAAACAATAGCATAACAGGGCAAGACTTAGGAGACCTCTTTGACATTGTCTTGCATTGATCAAACAGCTGTCATAAAGAAACAAGTCACATCTGAAAAGAGATTTGCAGATCTTCAGTATTTGTTCTTGACAGGATTGCTTGACACAATGCTCTTCTTTCAACTGAGGTAACTTTTAAGTGAAGATTAACCACATAAATCAATAAGAGAATCTTTTTAGTGACAAGAATCGGCTTGCCAAGAATTATTTGTTTGGCAGATGCCACTGAAACTGTTGGTGCATGATTCATCGTTGTCCCATTGGTCATAAAGAGTTGGTTTTGGTCAGGCCTGCAGGCTTGCAGCAGCAAATTCTAAACTCAAAAATATATAAACGTGTATTATGTGTACACTTTGGAAAAAGTGCCAAAATAGAAAAATGTATTAGTACCGTTACTTGTTAAAAATAGAAAGTTATCCAGCGTTCAATAATAATTGAATAATGTATACATTCATTTAATGTATGATGAATACATTTAAAAAGATCAACTCCAAATTGAAAAAATAAACCATAACACCACAGAACAAGGGATTCTTAATAAAACAGTTATTTATTTGACTTTAAACTAAAATTGTCCGACAAGCACATTACAAGGGCATCATAGAACTTTCCCCAAGGCTCAGTGATCACTTTCACACAATACACTTGGCATGTGAACCTCCGCTCCCACCCACCCCCCCACCCACCCCATCCACCCCGAAAAAAGGAAAAACCAAACCGGATAACCCACACAGAAAAAAGGGAGCTTGTTTAAGTGTGTGCGGCGGAAAGATGGTCTGATTGTACAAATGACCGGCCCTATTTGGTTTGGTTCAAAGCCACAAATGGGAGAATAAACCAGCGCGCCTGCTAGAAGTGGGCGGTACACCAGGAGGCACAAGAAAACATGAAGCGCACACTTGACATCCCACCAGACTCGGCCCAGATTCACACTGCCCGGGTGGCGAGACCAACAGCGGTTAACAGCTTTCCTTTCAGAAAATGACAACGTTGAATTTGTGTGTTGGTTTATTTTAAAGGGAGGGGTGGTTTTTTTTGTAAGTTATGTGTTGGTTGACTACAATCAGAATCTAAATGTAGGTAACATACGATAACGTCTGTTCACTAAACCGCTCACTCATCGTATGAAGGTCAAAACAGCTTTTACATCAACAGCGGAGAAAAGGTTTCGTTCTGATTTTTCCTTCAGCGGTCACCTTTTCACCAGCCCCCTTTTTTCCCTCTCCCATCTACTTCTTCCTCCAATCCATTTTCCATCTGTGTGACCCTTCTCCGCTGTTGACAGACTGACATCATGAGATAAAACTAAAGGGTGCTGGATAGAAACATGAGGTAAGAAAGTGGTCAGATCCATGACGCCGTCTAGCCAGCGATAGCGCGACGTGCCAAACAGCCACAGAATCGAGTGAAAGGGGGAAAAGAGTAGAAAATAAACATAATGTGTGCAGTAAAAATAATAATAAAGGGAGGGGGAATAAAAGGGACTTACACAGCTTTGCATCTTTGGTTATAAAGTAGGTCAATACATTTTCACAGCTTGTCAGCTCCACTTCCCACTTCCAGCCCCACAGAACATGCACGAGTAGAATCATAAAAAGTCGGGAGAAATATATGGCATGTCATTTCATCGTTTCTAGTTTTACGCTGTTGTCAAACAAAGAAACTATCATAAAAGTAAGCTTTCTTTGCGGATACATCCCATCACAGATTTCATCTCAAGAACAGGCATTCTCCTGTACAAGCCTTTTTAATACTTTACACTTTACAAAATGTACATTCAACCTGGAATTAATATCTTTTAATATTGGTATTTAGTGTTAGCACTATTTCGCAAGGAAAATGTCTTCAATACAGAACTTATTGCCTACTTGGGGTCTACTTGTTTCAATGGACTACCAATTGAAAGTCTGCCATGCACCAAAAGGATCACATTTTATTTGTCATTTGTGTCTACCAAAAGAAGTGTTTCTGTGACATTGTTCGTTTACATTATGGAAATAGCAGCCCTGAAATAAATAAATGCAAATAGTAAAACTGAACTAATGAACATATAGTAACCCATTTTAAAGAGTGTGGTGCTTCTTGGCAAAAAAAATAATAAATCCTTGCCGCCTTGAAACAAGCCAAACGCCCACTAGCTCGTAGCCCACTCCTGGCCTCCTGTGAAGATCGCTCTGGGAGGAGGAGCAGCGAGAGAGGGAGAGAGAGAGAGTGTTGTTGGTGGACAGCAGTCCGGGGGGACCCCCCTTGAGATGTTTTGACGAGAGGAGTAGTCCTGTCTCTCACCGCGTCGAGCGCCGGCCTGGTAGCAGATCCCACCCTCCGCCGTGAAAAAAAAAACAAGCCACCCCCAAGCCCCTCCACAACCCCCCCTGCCCCCCCCATCTTCTCCTGCCACAACAGGCTGAACCTCACTGCTGCTGCTGCTGCTCACGTCGCTGGGGGGCTCACCAATACTTATGGGGGGGTGGGGGGCATGCTCGACTGTGCGTTCAGGGGGGCGTGGCGTGGGGCCCCGGAAACGGACCCTTCTCTGAGGGAGGGGCCACCGCTCCCCTTCAGGGAGCGAGGAGGATGACGGTTGATGGTCTTTTCTACTTCCTCCCAGACAACGTCCTCCGCCTCCACTCCGGCCCGAGGAGGGCACGGCTGGGTGCGCGTGTCTTGCTTAAGTAAGGCGGGAATTTGCAAGGGGTGCACGGGAACGGCGGGAACGGCGGTGCGGGCGGGTGGTGGGGGGGGGGGTGGGGGTAACGGGATCACGCCGAGGTGACGTTGGGTTGATGGGGGTTGTTCGGACCCCCGTCGTGCTGCATGGCGTTGGTGTTGTTGTTGTTGTTGTTGAGGGCGGTGGCGGTGTTGCTGTCGCCCAGGAGGTGTTGTAGCTGCGGGGGGGAGGTGGTACCGCCGGGGCTCTGCGTGCTCGACAGCTGGCCCAGTTGCTCCGTGTTGGCCAGGGACTTGAGCACGGCGTTCTCCCGCTCCAGCATCGAGTTCCGCTCGTACAGCTCCTTGATCTGCTCCTTCAGCACCTCCACCTCCTCGCGGACGGCGTACATCAGGTGGCTCTTGACCAGGTCCTGGGGGGAGGGGGGAAGAGAGAGAGAGCGAGAGAGAGAGCGAGAGAGCGAGAGAGCGAGAGAGAGACAGAGAGAGACAGAGAGAGATGTAAGAGAGAGAGAGAGCAGAGAGAGAGAGAGAGAGAGAGAGACAGAGAGAGATTGTAAGAGTTAAAATGGCCCCCGGACAAAATCAAAATATTTGAATAAATAAACTGATGACTGTCATTAGATTTTCGATTTAGATATGCTTTGAAGGACTTACCATTGCCTGTTCAATCTTGTTGTCGATGGCAACTAAACTGGCACCAGATGCACTGTGGAACAGAAAAACAGAGAGTTATGACAGCTTACCACTTAACCAATTCATCAGATGTATCCAGTCGTCAAATATCAGTTCATCTGCTGCCAACGGCTCTGAGGGGGTCTAGGTGATTCACTCAAGACTACTTCACAGGGAAAGGTATTTATGAGCAGGAAAAAAATGCTAATAAAATTGCACTGTGTTTCTTAATACAATGCAGGTTATTTAAAACCCATCCCAGCACACAACTGGCCTGAAAAGATTGAGTACTATTGTAAGATACAAGGCCAATAATTAGCCATTGTTATCTGTGTTTCTCTGGTAGCTAAGTAGAGGGAATATAAAAGCACCATCCCCTCGTTATGTCTGTCGGAGTCAATTGGCTCTGTATTTATTCATTTTGAAGAGGAGAAATCGAGAAGTGGACCAGTCTTAAAAACGATGCCAAGCGTCCTACCCATGATCGGCACAAGATGACGGAAATGGGAACGTGATCAATTCCGCATGTCAGCGTTGCAACAAAGAGTGAAAGTATTTTAGGTACTACCAAATCAAATACATTTGCTTTGATTAAATAAAACCTGATAACAATGTAGCAAACCCGATTTAAACATGGCACATAAAAAAACACAACATTTCCATCGCTAGTCGCTAACCGCGCCCACTGTCCTGAGGAAGACTCCTCAAAGGAAGCACAATGGGCAGATGTTTTGGTTCCCCCTTTTCCGGTTCATATTATGATCCAAATCACAATTGCGTGCAACGACAAAAAAAGAAAACCAACAACGTCTGCAGCGGTCATTTAAAATGGGAGATTTAAACCCTTAAGAATGTTTCAAGCGTTACAATCGAGTCACCTTAAAATATTAACGAAGCACCGCAACCACGTTGCAACACAAACCAAACCCACCCCTCCTGATGCGCATTCACCACTTACTTCACTCGTCCAACGATCGCTGCAGAACAGCGCAAATATATTTGCGCGACTGTATAAAGTCTCAGATCACGTCAAACAAAGGAAGGGCTTGCTTGCGAGTGCACACACACACAAAAAGAATCGCAGCACACACGACGACGCCCAGCCTGGACGTGGATGCTCACTGCTATGGCGGCCGTCTGTCCACTAGACGGAGCTGCGGGTTGATTTTGATCCAGGCTGCGGGAGACCGTGGATTCTCTATGGAAGCCCGTAAGAGGCTACGGGTCTGCGGGACACTTCGCAACTTCTTCAACCTCCGTGCCAAGGGCGCTTACAAAAGTTATTACGCGCGGCATCGAGACAACTGAAGTGACCGCAAAAGTGCTCGTCCGATCAAACTTCTATACAAACAGGAGAGTATTAACTAAGCAACCCAAATCAGTTCCCGTCATACATCACAAATACCGTAAAACTAGGGTAGTCGATAAAAGAGTGTAGACCCCCTCAGAAGTATGGGGTGCTGTCGCCTACCTGAGGCATCTCGTTCTGTACGCGACCAAACGGGCCGAGTATGTAGGTGAAGAGATGGGCGAACAGGGGAGGCTGAAGCTCATTCTGCACCGCATGATGTCCAGAGGATTAAATCAAACAAGTCCAGAATAACAAACAGTAGCCAGTTATCCCTTGTGGAGACTGTGTCGAACCAATGTTTGGCTGCGAGCGAGTGAGTCGAGGCTTAAAAACCCTTACGACATGCACGCATGTCAACATGGGGGGGAGGAGTCATGCCCTTTCTCCCAAACCCCAAACCCACCAGGACTCTGTTGCACAACTTTGAATCACCATACAAGTACTCTACATGTAAGCAATAAAGCGTCTTCGTATGAAGTGAAATACGATAGAGATGAAGAGAAAGAGATAGTGATAAAAATAAACTACTCGTCAGCCTACCCGGGGTCCGTCCCCTTCATGTGCATTTATTTATACAGTATACATAACGTTCAAATATGCTCACCATCCAAAGGGGAAAAAAAATTTGTGCTCCAACTTTATATTTGTCCATTTTGCTGTAGTTGTCATTAAGGTTACATAACGAATTCCATCAATGTTTATAAGGTGTAACAAACTTTGAAGCACTTTATTGGAGAAATAGGTAGCTAGTCTGTGTCCTTTGAGCAAAATGGATTCCTTTCCTTACCAACCAGCTTTTAAGCAGTAAAGCAAAAACACGAGTAGCAAATAATGATTTATCTTAATTTATTTGTTTTTACAACCATGTGCATTTGACTATTGAAATGTCTGCCTCACCCCAGCGTGACTATACAAGTCACCCATAAAAACCCCAGCGTCAGAGCTGAACTACACCATCGGATAGACGCGAAAGGAACCATGGCGGATATTCAAATCCACATCTGCATGCCAACAGATAAACCGGCACCTTTCAGCTGATAAGGGAAGGAATGGTGAGGAACAGATCCTCTGCGATCTTTCCTTTGAACTAGTGGTTTACACACAGGGGCCAACAGAGATACAAGAATGCCCACCAACCGGGGACGGACGTGGTTTTATCAGCAACAAAAACAGGCAGGCAGGCTGGGGCCCGGTGAATTTGCTTGTCAGGCAAATGAGAGATTTGGCGCGGAGGGGTAAAATGAAGTGTGCACCCGACAACACAGCCCCGTCTGGCTTGTTGGTATTTGGCGTCCAAGGAAAACAACACACGCTGTCCCTTTGTGTTCTGCTGGGGAATATGTGGCCCTTTATGAAAGGGACCTCTGACTGGGTGTCCACTACCACAAAATGTACTGCCCCCCCGGCCCGTGATGGGGTAAATACGATGAACAGGGGACCGAATTGCCACTCTTGGGTCAAAATGGGGCAAATCTGGAGGTTTGCATTTAGGAATATGAAACTGAACCAACCCTTCAGTGGTGGCATGCGACCCCCCGGCCTTTAGGTGGTCGACCCCCCAGCCTTTAGGTGATAGACCCCCAGCCTTTAGGTGATAGACCCCCAGCCTTTAGGTGATAGACCCCCAGCCTTTAGGTGATAGACCCCCAGCCTTTAGGTGATAGACCCCCAGCCTTTAGGTGATAGACCCCCAGCCTTTAGGTGATAGACCCCCAGCCTTTAGGTGATAGACCCCCAGCCTTTAGGTGATAGACCCCCGGCCTTTAGGTGGTCGACCCCCCAGCCTTTAGGTGGTCGACCCCCCAGCCTTTAGGTGATAGACCCCCAGCCTTTAGGTGATAGACCCCCAGCCTTTAGATGATAGACCCCCCGCTCACCGTTCCTCAATGCAAACAGAGGTGGGGGTATGTTTGGTGATGGGTGTAAAGACGGAAAGGAAAACAAGATACACGGTCTCAAATTACTGCTAACCCACTTTTATCTGACTCAAATGCACTACTAAGCAAGACTGCAGGCTTTCAGCCGGCTTTCATTTCCCTAGCTGCAGTGACGTTCTCACGCCAGCCGGGGCCAGCAGAGAGTCGAATGAGAGTTGAACGGTGAAAAGAGACTGGAGACGATTAGGGTGACTTCATTAAAACAACAGGGCCAGATCCAATGGATATAATTATATTAGTTTGTTTTTATTTTTTGTGTGCGGCATCATTTTATTTGAATTAGTTGTTACTTGTCATGCAGCCCATCAGTCCCCAATCTTGGTTAAAAGCACACTTTTCTCTGGGCTGAGTTAAACAAACATTTGACTAGCCAGCAGAGTAACCTAATAAGACGACGCAAGAACATCTGATTATTTTGATGTTTGTTTCTGTGAATGAGATGAGACTATGAGAGACCATTTACTGGATAGGTATTCCAGCCTAACTCGTGCAAGCATTCGTGGTCCCAACAACATTTCAGTCCACCGCAGTGCTTACACTCACTCTTAACGAAAAACAATGAGATGGGCCTACTGAACACCATAAAGCGCCATAGCAACCAATGACAAGGCAAGTCATAAAGAAAACGTGTGCTACATCCATTTATAGCTATAGGCGTTGACATCGGCCAAACACTTAATATTAAAACATGACTAATCATATTCTGCTCATGAAACAACATGCATTAACCTGGCACGACATACTCCAGGACATTTTCCCAGAATACAGTATAGAGTCCCTGCTGTATGACATGTGCTATGTTTAAACATCCCTGCTGTATGACAGCCATAAGTAGTTGCTGTGGGCAAACCGGGGTGTTGAGGATTCCCGGTCATGAGACCTGAAGTACAAAGTGACCGGAGAGGCCTTTTTTCTTTTCGACGGATGGTGTGACTATTCTGATCCTCTGGGCTAATCAACAGCTTCTGGTGACCCGAGTTCTGCGAAATCAACAGGAATTCCAAGCAACTCAACCTTGAGGGAAGAAACACAGGACCCGCCATACAGGGACTATCTTTAACCGTAATGCGCACCGGAGGCAACCTGCCAGGATTTGAATATAACACATGGGCGCCTAGGAGCGAACCCTCGCAGTGGTGCGTCAAAGGTTTTGATGGTAGAGTGTCTGTGGATCACGTTATGGTAATTCGTCTGTGCTAGGGGCCGCTCAAAAGAGGAAACCTTTTGGGAGAAGTGTATCCACCTCCGCGCCACTAAATCCCTTTAAACGAGCGGGGAGGGTGCCTATGCTTCCCTGTAAACGCACCGAAGGAACTGGAGCGCTTATGTTCCCTGCCATTACATAACAGCTTGGCCTCACAGTGCCTCCAGATGTCTCCCCCCCCCCCCCCCCCTCCCCCACCCTGCATGAGGCCCCCAGGAGTCTGCCTGGCTGACCTCCCCAGACACGCGACCACCACCGCTTGCACCGCGGGGGGGGGGCGTCAGACCCTGGTGGCCCAGAGCCACCCTGGGGTGTCACAAGGGCAGTGGGGAGGGGGTGGGATCAGAGCCCCCGCTCAGTGGGGTTCACAGTTAATTCAGGCGGGGTTATGAACGTTCTTGTTATTCTAGCCCGTGTTGGTGCTTTCCCCCCCCCCCTCAGAGAAAACAAGCAGCTGTGTGGTTTTGTTAATAGTCGACAAGCGCTCATCAGACGGGGGGGGGGGGAGACCGAGAGAGACTCCCCCACCCCTCCGACCGTCGTCCAGCTCCACTGGGGGTACCGTTGGAAAGGGCACTAATGACTTGGTGTAGGACCAGAGATACACAAGATCAAGGCCTTCTCACAACCCTCTTCACGCCCAGCTTCTTTGTAAGCAATCAGGTCTTGTGACACTCGTTTGGGGCTGGAGATTAGGAGGCCGTGTGTTGCCCAACAGTAATGGGGTTACCTCTGCAGCGCTAATGGCGCCGTGCCACCAACTTCAATTCAAAAACAACAGGCTGTTTACCTTAGCATAAAAAACGGCAGTTGCGTTTGATGTACGACGGAGTTTCTGATCCAACAGATTGGTTCACCTTAGGTTAATCCAATGTAGGGAGGTGGCTGGTTTAACAGTGCACATGAGTAAGGTCACGTCCCATTGGGCTGTCGTGGATTCAAACAGGATTTCACCTTTACACCAGCTAAATATGCAGCGTGGAAGAAAGCAGGACTTGCAGACATTGCAAACCTAGTTGGGTGTCCACAAATACACAAATTATTCTGTTCCGCAGTGCCTAACCATGAAGATATATTGAGTAAACAATCCGAGATGGGCTTTGTAAACTCGTGTCAGGTTAACCAAACTCACTTCACAGTCATTTATCTGCAGGCTGTTGCCTCCAGGGCAGCCTTTACAATTAAACCATATCAAATTGAGCACTTAGTATATTATTATGCAAAACCTGCAATTAAATTGTGTTGTGTGAAAAGGTATGCACAGTACACAGATCTTGATAATAAATCAAGTGCGGTGACTGATGAATCTGGAATTCGTCCAGGCTCAAATGAGAACGAAATCATAACCTTTGCTTTTCCGGTAAAAAAAAAAAAAATGTTTTACACACTTCTAATTTGTTTGTTTGCCCTTATTTTAAGGCTGCATACCTAGTCTGAGTCTAATTACCCGTCTGCTATATTTACTGTATAAATAAACCAGCATGTTATTGCCCATAATCACAAAGCTGTTCTTTATGACTTATTGGGGTTGAGGTTTGCAGAACGATTGCTGCTGCTTTCGGGGACAGCGAACACAAACTCACAATGATTTAATTCAGAAGGGCAACCAGGTAGCTTTCCAAGAATGTTTATAAATGCTGTGAGTGGAACTTCCAATTTAGAAAGCCCTTTGGAAAGAAAAAAAAAAAAAATGAACTAGACCTCTTGTTCCATGAAAAAATTAAACCGTAAGTAGTTTCTAGGAAGACCTAGCAGAAAGGTAGCTGGATACAACATGCATTGCACACAAACGGCCATGCAAACAAGCGCACACTGACCACCGTGATATTTCATGGAACAACACTCATCTCTTTTTTTTTTTTTGGACGATTTCCACAAAGCCATCACTTTCTGGAATTCTCCATTATGCCCTCCAACTGTTTACGAGTTTGTACCCCCACTTGAACGTGCCCCGCCATGCAGGCAAGCTGGCCAGAAACAAAGGGAGGTGAATTGTGGTGGCTTCCATCAGAGTTTACTAGCGGTTAGTTTAAACAGTTGTGAATAGAGCCTGCACTGTTAGTCACCTAGTGCCTGGAGGCACTCTTGTTGGAACGGGAACAAACAGAAGGCCTAACCTTGGAGTCAAACGCACAGAAACCACTCCGTTTAGCAGTTGAATGCAAATATAAAATAGCATATCGACAACAAGAGCCATGGCTGACTTAACACAGACAGGGCTGGTACTATAGGTTGATTTGATGACAGCCTTTTGTCGGTACGGATCTCAGAGAAGGAACGCTGAAGGGTGTATCTGGTGACGTGTTTTGAAAATGAACAGTGAGGCGTACACGCTACAATGTAAACGCACGCATGTGTGAGGTATGCACTCTCAAGTGAAGAGATTTGCATCTGGTTTCCGAGAATAACTTGTTGTATCAGAATCTTACAAGTCAATTACTCTACGTAAATCATCTGGTAATAATTAAACAAGTGAGCCTTCATTATCATATCAACAATCTTATGCTGGTCTTGTCGGTAAATCGTTGATGCGAGCCTTCGAGTTAAGGCCAAAGGAGTTCTCATTCAGTTGATTCACATGCAAATGCAGGTATAATTGCGAAGATGCATTAAATAGATGGATGCGTCAATCTCCAACTGTCCAGCCTTTGTAGAAGGAGAACTTTGAGTTTTTCAACCAGTATCCTACATTCCTATCATTCTGGGTTTAAGGGACTAATGCGGACAACTATTTATGAAATCGGTACAGTATTGAGCTAGAACACTCCAGCAGTAATACGCAACAAAAAAAAAACAGCCTGTAATGTAATCCTTTTGGCCAATAACACCCGGTCTGCGGCCTCCAAAAGTTTTGTTTTTCCAGTGACTGGCTTAAATCATATTATAACATTATGGAAAGGATGATCTGTTTGTTGTTGTGTCAAATCAAGTCCCGGTCAAGGAGAAGTCTCGCTCTGATATCTGGATGTTGCAGGAACTTTTCCCATTCTACTCTCAACTGTCCTTCACCAAAATGATAAATCGTTTGGATAACACCAAGCTCTGCTTTCTGAAGAGCTGGAGACAGTTTTCTGTCTTCCAGCTCTCACTCACATTTCCAACATTCTTCCAAATTCCTGGAACAACTTAACTCTCGAGATACATCTCCTTCAGCGCGACTTGGTTGGACGCAATAATAAACAGACCGGATCAAAAAAAAAAGTTGTATTCCTCTATAGCGTTACTTTCCATGATGTTGGAACATAATCTGAGCCTGTGAGTCAGGGGCCAAAACAAGCAATGTTTTAGATGTACATTGACAACGCACAAGTGACCTCGTGGAATACATTGCAGCCCATCGTCGTGGCTTGCGGCTGCAGCATTCAACAATTGTTTTTTGTAATTGTCGGCCCTTACACCTCAACTGATTGGAAAATAGGGTCCAAGTAGAAAAACCCTAAGTTTTCCTTTGATTTATTATTATTTCAATTATAACTTATTAAGGTGCAGAGCACGTCAATTGTCATTTCTGCTCCTGTGTATTCAAATAATGTTAAAAAAAGGTGAGTGAGACTTGAGTGATGGATTTATAATTTCAAAAATACTTAATATTTCCTTCTCTTCATCATTCACTTCAACCTTCATTGTGGTAATGAGTTTCAAAACACACACACGCACACACACAAGTCCAAGACCAGGAAGTTTATCTTCCGTACCCACAATGCCATGCATTCTTCATGCAAGAAAACTCAAGAGCGAGGTCAGGCTTCGTTGCTCAGCGCAGGCTGACTCATGTGTGAACAAAAACACACACACACACACACACCCACACCAAGGCAACCCAAGCTCATACCTATTTCCGAGGGGTTTTGACCCCAGTAACCTGCTACATGGGAACGCTTTGTAGAAAGCTGTAGATGGGTTCCTGCATTTTAACATGGTCGGGAAGGAGAGAGAGAGACAGAGACAGAACAAACAAACATGAGCGAAGCGAAGAAATAACCAGAAAATAGAGAGATCAGATACAAAAACAGAGAAAGGAAGTGAAAGAGTCACATTAGTGCTCTATAATGCATTATGTAAATTATGAATCAGGAAATAAAATTATTTTCCTGTAATATCCTATCCTAAAAGTTTGCAAGTTTGGCAAAAATTTAAGGAAAAAAACGGAGGAATCAAAGCTAACCTTGAAATGTACCATTTAAAAAAGCACAGAAAGCGAATGGAGTCTGAAGTTTAAAAACTAGTGGCAGTTGGCTTTTGTTTATTGGACTGTGGACACGGTGACGCAAATAAAGGACAGCATCGTTGCTGAGGCACACCCCGTTTCTCTTTCTCTAGTAAAGACAGTCATCCAGCTTTGTCTTTGGCCTCACTGGTGGCAGAACATATAACCAATCTGGGTTGCTGAAAAAAGAACACTGCATGTGAAAGCTAGTTTAGCCACCTGTTACCTGTTCCAGTCATTTTAGATACTTTTGCTCACACAAATAATGGTTTCCACTGTTCCATTTTACCCAAGAAGCAAAGGCATGAATGTGAACAATGACTTTGTTCACATTCATTGCAGAAATAAACGCTGTATATGGTACCGGGGGGGGGGGGGGGTTCATCACTTTACACAGACATCCGTTATGCAACTTGGCTTCTTTGCAACCGAAGGGCAGCTTTTTTCATCTGACTTTTCATTGTTAACACAGATGTTTTAGAAGTAAATATTATGGCACAATAGCAAGAATGCATACTACAGTGCAGAGCAACAGGGTGGCCCTAGGATTCCATTTAATCTTTGTTTTGGACCCAAAAAAAAACAATGCTAGTTTCTGTGCTTTTTTGCTAGCCTAAGACACACCAGTTATTGTTTAAATCTACCAGTACAAATGCTAGGCAGGCCGGCGGGTGTGCAGACGTCTTCAAGAAGCGCATAATAATGGTGGAAGTAAAAAACGGCAAGATGGAACAGATTGAGAGGAAAAGAGAGAACAGCCACATGAATACAGGGTGAGAAAAAGGAAGAATCCAGAGAGGATGTGAGTTTTTTTCTATAGTAGTGGGTTGCCACAGGAAGTTGGTCATGCATTACAGCATGGCAAGTTTATTCACACTCAAACACACTGACAGACACACACATTTTTCCATAGAACGTGAAAACATTTCCGTTTTTAAATATGCTGAGAACCAGAATTGATATATATTAGATAGAACCTGCCAACAATCCCCCCTCCAATGAAGTCTAACTACAAAAAAGTTTTGTTTTGTGCGCAGATAGGTGGTACGGATGCTACAGTACTACCTAGGTACGTGTCAAAAAATAAAAACTTGTCATCACGGAAACAACCAACCACAACGTACTCCATCAGTTAAAGTTCACATTCGCAAGTCAGCTGGCTGACCGACACCGGCACATAAAAGGGAGATCCCTTAAACGTGCTCAAACCTGCAAAGCGACCGTTTTACTACATGCAAAGGCCCTTTTCTGACATGAATCGATCCACTGAAGACAGCAGAGCCACAGATTAGAATGCTCAAAATGAAATGAGATAATGTGAGCAGAGCATGCATTACTGTATTGAAAGCTGACAATAGTTGGGTTACTGCAGTTTCTATGTGGCTCCATGACAGATTTACCTTCCCCTCAACCGGAGCCCAGGTATGTGCCGGCTTAGCCTATACCAAGGTTGCATTTCATCAACGAAAAAAAACCAGGTGTGGATGAACAAACCTACGTAGGTGTTGTTGTACAAACATTCGTGTATGTTAACAAGTCCAATGAGATGACAGACTGGAACGGAAACAATTTGCTAAATTAGGGGCCAGACAATGGCCAAGCAAAGCCAAGTATTCCCATCATCCTTTCAAAGAAAATCTTAAAGTAGTCGCGAATATTGTCGTTAGTGTTATCTGTGAATGCCTAGGCCCTTGAACTCAAACCACATGCAATACACCCAGGTCCTCAAACTAAGAACTTTAACTGTGCAAACTGATAACCAATGACTAATTGTAGTCACCTGACCTACCACACATTTATTTTATCTCTACTTTGGTATGATCCGATCCATGCATTATGAATCCACAACACAATGCAGCTCCGGTCTGTAAAGTGGCCCGAGGGAAACCCTTATCTGTGTAATTAAACGATTTCCCTGATGACGCATAAAGGAAGGGAAAATGCAGAACGATGAAATCCTTTGGAGGAGCTTATCTGCTTGACCTACAGCCTCGAGTCAAATCCACTTGCAACACATTCAAATCACGTCACCTGCGTGGTCCTGAACTCGACAGGCACCACACACATTTCCCTGACAAAAAAATAAAAAATACCCCTGGCCTGCAGGTATGGTCGCCGGTAATTGTACAGAACCACATTTTTCCTGGATTGCCTCCCCTCAAAAGCCCCTAAAGCACTCCTGGCTCAGGTCCCCGCTTGTCCACAACTTGAACTTTGCAAGGCAAGAAAATGCACAGGCGTCGGGCAGACATGATTAGAATTGCTTTGTATAGGGTGTCCACCGGGTAGAGCACCTAACGACCCGGGTTTGAGTCCCGCCCGTGATCCTTTGCTGCATGTCCTCCCCTCTATCTCCTATACCGTCCTCTCTATCTCGCTCTATAATAATGCATAAAAATGCAATAATAAAGCTGAAGGGGAGGTAGGGCCACGCTTGTCGCTCGTCATGTTTACATCAACAGTTCTATATTTCTTTCATCCAGAAGAGTGCCCTACCCTGACCTAAAGAGCAGGAAGCTACACAGCCCCGCTGCAATGCAGTCATTATGCAGTGAACCACTACAAATAATACAAGACAGCATTGTGTTAAGTAGGGCTGGAACTATTGATTCGATTAATAATTAAGTATTCTGCTGATCATGTAGACAGGTGCCTATATTAATAGTGTTTACAGGAATACATTTTATTGCAAAAGAGGCCAGCTAGACTAAGAAGTAAATGTACATTGGCACATGTGATAGACAATTCCCTCTGCAAGCCACAAAAGTTGCACCAGCGCAGGTATCAACACTTTCTCCAGAGGAAAACAAATGGTTTTAACACTATGTAACAGTGTCGTGTGTGATTTTCCACGGAAGTAGCTCCTCAGTGGCCATTGAAGGGTTGCGATGCACGGTAAGCCAGGCAAGGGTCTGGTCCCTGCTTCAAGAGGAAGGAGCACACCATTGAACCAGTTGCCTGAGGCAGTCACATGCTACTGACAGATATCCGAGCACATCTCCTGATCCCATGATGCCTGCTTGACAGGGTAAACGCATGCTAGGACTCGTGTACAAATAAGCTTGGTTACCTCAAACAAACATCGCCCATAAAGCTTTTCAACGAACGCACAATGGAGGAATCTGGAAGCAGTCCAGCAATGCGGTTCCATTTATCATCCCAAATTACAAAACACTGAAAAATATATAATGACATGGAAGATCAGTCAACACATAAGTCTAGGTTGTAGGGCAACTGCAACTGTGAGAAGTGGAAGACAAGGAAGGCACTAAATCAAATAACCAATCTTCTTTGACAGATTAAGTGTTAAGTACAAATGCTAAGGAATAGACCTTAGGTCGCCAAACTTAAACACGCAAGATATTTCAGCACCAGGTCACTGAGGAAATACACTGTTCTTCCAGAGCACACGGTCATCTCAGAGTTGGTAATGTTCTGAAGGGAAAATAAACGTAATGGTGAAGAGATAAAGTTTACAATCCGACTCAAGTTGAGGACCCCGTGTTCAGCAGGAAACGTAAAAAAGTACAAAAAGTACAGAGGGGCTGTTTGGAAGGCAAAGTAGCTGGTCCTCCTTGGGTTGGTTTTAACCCTCCATGGCCACACTGATGCCCTTTCACTCACACACACACACACACACACACACATCACACACGATGCACACACACACACACACACACACACACACACACAACACACACACACACACACACACACACACACACACACACACACACACACACACACAATCGGATATGAGTACGCAACCATATGTTCTTCCGTAACGCCTGGAGCTATTGTGCGGAGAGCTTTACAGCTGTAGCAGGATGCTGGGCAAGGGTGAGTCAACAGTCAAGAGGATGGGACGTAGCCCGGCAGTGATCTAGTGCTGGTAAATCACAGCGACCGCTCTGCTCTACATAGTTTGAGTGAGAGGAAGGATAGGAAATTAGGGCTGTGAGACCCTCTGTGGGGCCATGCCCTCCAGCAGGGACCAACAGCAAGGACCAATGGAAGTGAGGCACACAGCTGTGCAGATATTCAGCATTAACCACAACACCAGGCGGGTCACAGCCGCATGGACGCCGGCAGTGGTCTGTGGTGGTGGAAGTTTCAAGGTTACCCAACAGAACACTCGTGTTCAACCCTGATTTGAAACAATAAAAGCCATGATAAAGGAAAGATGGAAGAGTATGAGGCCACAGTTAGACAGACCACAGTTAAAAAACGATCCAGACTTTAGAACCATTTTTAAGCAGGTTGCTTCACCAAGCGGACTGGCAAGGCTACAAAATCCTGAAAAGAGAAAACGTAACCCACACTCGTCGTCTATTCTCCAACAAGAGGCATTTCACTGCATCCGCTATAATTGCGCCATGAGTCACACGTTGAATTGATATCCGGTCTGGCTCATTTGGCAATGTGGCAGGTGATGCATCATCAGACCAAGCAATAGTCCCTGTTGCACTGAGGGAAGAGGCACAGACAGTGAAGCAATGCAGACAATGGGGGAGCTCCAGCACCACACTGACCCTTTGAACCCTGCGAGTGTGTTGGCCCACAGGTCTGACTCTGTGTCTGCTGGGGCAGGGCTGCGCTCTCTGACAGCAGAGCGCAGCTGATCTCTCGGATAACCCCACCCAGACCAGCCGGTCTGGCGGGTACAGGACACATCTGACCAATAGTCACACGGAGGCCTGGCAATGGAAAAACAGGCTTAAGTTGAAAGGCAAACGTTGTTGACATTGAAAATGAATTTATAAAAAGGGGCTGTTGATCCCCAGGTGAGGGCTGACGTCATTGGACTGAAGAAAAGAATTAGTCATTACATAATAGATAATTAAATAAGGATGATCTTATCCTTTATTTTATTCATTAGTTTTTTTTCATTTTCGCAAACTTACATTTTCCCCGAATGAAATGCCCAATGTCCAAACGTTGAACATGCAATCTGAGAGCAATACATTGATTTTTGTTTTATGACTCAAATATTCCAAAAACAAATATTAACCTGAAATCGGCTTACTATTTCTCGAGTTTTGTAGAACATGGGGCATTCAAACGGTTCATTGACTTTGACTAAACAAATTTCAGTGGCTTTGCAAAAAACTAACGCCTATATCAAAAACCCCCCTTAACTTCTGAGGTAGTGAGAAAGTCAAACACTGGTTACAACTAGTCCATACAGCCGGATCACGCTGTTACAATTTAGTACCGGTGCTACGGCTTTCAACATGCACCCTATTTGTCCATTTCCAATTTGGAAATCTAAATTCAGGATTTTCTTTTAGCAGCCTCACTTGCCTGCTATCCCTGTAATATGACATCATAGCATCTAGGCCTGGCTTTGGCAGTGTAGATCAGTTTAATTATATCAAGGCCTATTCCAGGTTCCCTCTGACCCGACTTCTAGCCATCTAGCGGAGACGGTAGAAGTCATCGGTGCTTCGCTTGAACTTCAATAACAAGACATTTTAACATGTGCTTGATCACCGTCTCATCATCCAATCAAGGGCTGTACAGGGTGTTGCGTTTTGTTGATCAATAAACTATAACAAAACGCTGGAACTGCCTTTCAGCATGGCACCGCTTTACTATTTGAGGGAACACACAAGACGCAATATTTGTTTTTTGTGAATTATGCCTGGGTGCGGTTATGTTTATCCACTGATGTCATTGTTTTGTCATGGATCAGCCGGCAGAGCCTATTTTACTGTGATACATCACCGCACAGCACTGTAATAGACTGAAAAAGTAAAGGGTAGATGCAGAATGTGTACAAAGAATCTGACCCTGTTTGAGCTTCCAGTGTGAAGGCCTAAAATACACCCGTAATCACCCTCCCAACAAAGTATCTGGGGGCTTCTCTGTGCAGCGGAGGCCAGGGGAGATAAATGATGGCTCACTCAAGTCACGACTCGGTATTTGCCATAAATCACAAAAAGGCTACCTGTTCAACTAATGAACTTGGAGCTCGCAAAATGACTCGAGAAGCCAAGCAGGGGATAGCGAAGAATAAACATGATCTTTTCAGAAACTTCTCTACAAACATAAAGGAAGTCAAGGCAGGCAAAAAAAAACTTTTTCTATGACTGGTATATGGAGTTTAAAGTCAACTAGCAGAACTGATGATGGTTTCGATTTCATTTTGGTCATGTATTTTCCTTCCACAAATCTAATTTTATTCCATTAACTGGAAACAAAAAGGATTAAAATACTCACTTACTGTGGCTTTAATTTTTTAGTTGCTTCACCCTAAAATGTTATGTTATCTAAAAAACAAACAGCTCATCGAGATGTAAAACTTGTATTGGCTCCCAGCAATAAAAGATCATTGTGAACTGTATGATGAATAAAAAAAAATAATAATTCAAATTAATGTGAAGGAAACCATATTCATTTAGTATTCATTTATTCCATATAGTCACTGTGAAACTACTTCGTATCGCTATGGGGAAACTCATTGGCTTTTTACGCAACGCTGCTTGAGGATCAGTTTCAATCGCTTGGGGGAGGGAAAGTGCTCGCAGTGACTGGATGTGGGAAACGCAGGAACAAAAAGCCTGGCGGAAAAGTGAAACTGTATATAAAACACCCAAACATGTGTGAACACAATGTAGAGGAAGACTTTGTCCTCCTTTCTGGTCTGACTCAAATATTGTGATTAGTTATATGTGCGAAAGTCATAAAAACACACACGCACACACACACACACACACACACACACACACACGACAGAATAGAAGAAAAAATAAATGAGCCATCACAGGCACCGATGGGTCCGTTCAGTCGGCGATAGCCAATCAGAGCGAAGAGGAGGAGGGATGACTCAAATGCAGCTGCCAGACTTTCTACACATCCTCATTACTCAGTGTTCAGACATGCCAGGCTCTAGGGGAGGGCTGTGCCCCTCTCCGGTGGATGGATTCGACGGCTGTGACACACTGTACCATGGTTACCAGAGCAACTGCTTGGCTCCATGAACCCCGGTGGTTTTAGTTAGCTTCGAGAGCCAGTAAGCTAGTTGGTGAGAGCGGAGCTTGCCAGTGATTCAATATTTTTAATTCATCTTTCATTGCCCCACTGCCCCGAGGAATATGTGGTGAACGTTTTGTAGTGTAAATGAATGACCGTTAGAAGATGTTTGATCAAATAAATATATTAATATTCTCAGTACAGACTTGTTTTGTTAACTTACATTACAGCATTATTCATTGTTATGATGAATTATTAATTCTGATCTCCATTTTCGAAATCTGTATCTCAGTGATAAACCGTGATCTGATTAACACAATAATATATTCAGAAGCAAATAATTTTGTTGGTCAGCAAACGCTAGACGGAAAACAGAACTTGATCGGCAACAAATGGAAATCTTTGAACTTGACATAAGTGAAACCTTGCTAACTAGTCAAGAGTTTCTGAGAGAGAGAGAGAGAGAGAGAGAGAGAGAGAGAGAGAGAAGAGAGTAGAGAGAGAGAGAGAGAGTAGAGAGAGAGAGAGAGAGAGAGAGAGAGAGAGAGAGAGAGAGAGAGAGAGAGAGAGAGAGAGTTGAAACCAGCTGCCGAGAAACTGTCTCACTAAGATACATTTCCATTGATAGCTTTCGACAAGAACGACCACTTTAAGTTTTCACTTCCTTAATGAAGAAACTCGCATTGTTTGGCTTCCAGTAAACTCTAGGGCTATTAGGCCATACACTAATTTTCAGGGTTACATTTGGCCATGGATGAATCCTTTTCGTTTTTCATTTTGTAAAAACACCAAGCATTTACTTTCCTGGTTACCTTACTCCGTTTTGGATTTCTAAATCTATTTTTTAAAGAATTAGCCAAATCAAGCTTATTTAAAGGGTAGGTTAACTATTTGGGATTTTTCGCCTTTTGTCAACCTTCGTTAGACGAGCAGTAAGACCACGTTTTTGTTGATTGGTTTAGTGATCCCACCGTCCGTACCCGGTAGCGGTTAGCATTAGCGCACTGATGTGAATTCCTTGCTGCCAGAGCATTATTGGACAAAATTCAACTAAATACTCCTTCCAGATAATGCAAAAACAAATCTATTAACTTGTGTAATTGATAGGGGAAGGGATGGTTCATATATTCATTACTTGTTTTAACTCAGAGTAGGTTCGGGTCAGGGTTTTCTACTTTATAAACAAGAATATCCGCACTCATTTGGTGTTATGTAAATGATGTACGTAATAACGGGAGACACAAAATCGACCTTTTCTACATTTTTCAAATGTTCTAGAAAACGTGATAGCGCCAACATTAGATAAAAAAATATTCAGTTTTGGTCGTTTAGTTTATGAAAAGCAACGATTTTGGCAACACTGCCCACTAGACCCAAACCGATTACACTCCCCAAAAGCCAAGTCCTGAATATTAAGATCTGAAACTCGCAAATCGCAATCCAGCAATAAAAAAAACATGAATCTTAGCATTAACAAACATGGTGGATGGTAGCCATGCCATGAGAGCTTTGGCCCCTTAAGAACCACTAAAGAGCTATGGAAGTAATAATGAAGGCTGTAGGAAGTCAGTTAGTTGTTGCTTAGGTGTACCCCCCTTCGTCTTCCCTCCCCTCGCACTGGCAAAAACGTATATTTGAATAGCGTTGCAATAAATGGTTTAACATGCTCAAAGTGCTTCTGCAAGTATAACACGTCCCAAGGGTGGTTGCTGATTTATCGCCTCTTCTGCTGAGTTGTGCGCGACTATGCACGTAGCAACAGAACAAGAAAAACAACTGAAATGAAGAATCTGGAAAAAAAAAAACAGGCTCAAGTTTGGTTTTTGGAATTCTCCTTTCTAACAGTTCATTCCACACACAAATAGATAATTGTTTGCATTAGCTGGAATGTGGGTTAAGTTGAGTTTTAGCGCAAATGCTTTGACCCCTGGGAATTTTAGGTCTATAAAAAGTATGGAGAATGTGTATTCTAAGAATTGTCACTGTATATCATACCTGTGGCATACCTCAGCTCAACAACCACTGTGTGCGCGTGTGCATGTGTGTCATCCTTCAAACAATATGCTCACTCTACAAAACACGTTTACTTACATTCAAGAACGGAATTGTCGTCATGAAGTCATGGAGAGGGGAAGACAGGAAACTGGTAAACTTGAACTTGGTGAACATGCGACAAACCGCCAAACCTTCATCACATTTGAACGTCATTTAGTCCACGTGCCCCTCCTGTTCTGTGCGGAGCAGGGAACACGCGTCGGACAACACCCTAGCTTTGGTCCGTGGGGCGCCTTTGAAAATGGAGGAAACATTCTTTGCATACAAGAAATCAGAACAGTATGCGTCAGTGAAGAGTGTGCGATGAGTTAGTAAGTGAGCGAGCAAGACGTAGGTAGAGGCCAAAGAACAAACCGTTAAGAGCGGAGCAAAAGTGTCCTGAATCCTGCATACTGAATAGCAGAGAGGCTATTTAACTAATTCAATAAACTCCGGAAGATGGACGACACTGCCTTTCCTTCCTAATTTTTAAACGCAAATAAATGTTTTTTCATATCTTTTCTTTGTCAAATGATCAGAACCACTTCCTGAAAATCACAGCCTTTACTTTGCTTTCTGGGTTATTACCAGAAACCGAAGGGAAGATTTAAAAACATTGCTGTATTCGTCACGCATATAAAACAGCTTGTCAACAGCTTTCAGACGGAGCATTTTTCAGAGAAACAAAGACATTGTTAAATTTGAACCAATTTGTTTAAAATGGTTGTGATAAACACCACCCCCCCCCCCCGCCCCCTCTACCTCCCTGCCAACCCCATTCCACCACCCAAAGCCTCAAACAAGGTAATTAAAGGATTGAGACCTTTCTATAGACTCCAATGACATGGAAAAGCTTTTTTAAAGCGCAGCATTCCTGATGATTTAAACCTGAAACTCAGAGACGTGACTGAAATGGCGTGTGCGCGCCTGCATGCGCGCGTGTGTGTGTTGAGCAGTGATGAAATTAGACGGAGGCACAGTGGTTGTCCTTGGTTACCTGTTTTACAGAAATAAAACGGGTGTCAGGCAGAGAAAAAAAAAAAAAAGGGAGAGAGATCGACAGACAGACAGAGGGAGGGAAATGGAGACGGACAGGGGGAAGAGTGAAGGGGGGGAGGAACAGACACAAAAATGAACAAATTAGAGGAACCGACTTGACGTATATAATCACAAACCGACAAGACAATGGGGAAGACACAAAATCAATTATCAGATAAGAGCCGGGGCAAGACCGAGACAGAGAGAGTGGGATGCAGAGGGATGTGGAATGTTTTAATTTAAAAAGGAGAGGCCCTTGAGGGCCGGGCCAGCGGCGTCCTTCTACAGTCAGAGCTGTTGAGGGGGGTTCTCGGGGGATGACCCCCCCTCTAATCCAGGGCACCTCAGGAACTAAATTCCTGGAAGTACAGTAAGGGATGCTATCTTTATGAAGGAAAAAAAAGAAAGCTGCTCCCTTGTTTACTGGAAACATGGCAACAAAACCGCAGACCGAGGACCCCCGCCTCAACACCCCTGCCCCTTCATACCGCCATGCCAGACAGCACCAACCAGCCTGACAACAGTGTGAGGTTGTGGGGAAACGGGAGGTTCCAGCGGGGTTACTGCTCCCTAGGAGGCGGGGGCTGTACTGTTAGCTCATTACAGTACTGTCCTGTTGTGAGCATGACACTGCTGTGTCTATCTGTGTGCTTCTGTTTTCATTACAATCTAATAATTCCCAGTAAAACTCCAAGTACTGACACACACACACACACACACACACACACACACACACACACACACACACACACACACCAACAAGTGTTGAACATTATTCCGTGGCACCGGCTGTCCGCTGGATGATGACGGACAGGTTTCAAGAGGCCCTCACACACTCCCCTCTCCCACGCATAACCTTGCGCTCCCTGACGTCACGCAAAGTGCTGCAAACTGCCACTTGTGAACTTACAATTATAGGCCTGTTATGTTAAGGGGGGGGGGGGGGGCACAAGGTGTTTGTTTTGGGGGGGGGGGGGGGACTCGAAGTGAGACTAGGTGACTCAATCTTAAAGTGGGTAGGGTGGAAATAGTCGCTTTTTGGTGGGAGCATAAATAAACTGTAAAAATAATGAAATAACTGCTAGCGCTGGCCATGGGTAAGAAAGTGTCTGTGTGTGAGTGAGTGGCTACGCAAGTGAGCGATTATGTGAGTGGGTAAGTGAGTGAGTGATTGAGTGCGTGTGTGTTTGTGTGTGTGTTACGGTAGTTAGCGAGAGCTGACGCAATCCATCGGTCGGAGAGACAGAGGCCTTCAGTGGACCACGGGGGGGGGGGTTCTGGCGTCCTGGTGGCCGGAGCAAGGGGCTGTACGTGCGGACCCACCTGGGGCACAAAGGTTGTTCTCTCTGCCCTCCACGTGCACAGCGCGTGTCAAAACAGGAGCCCGGGGAGGAAGGGGCCGGTCAAGGGGGGGGGTCACAGGTGGTCTCTGTGTCACGGTGCTGCGGCTCAAGACAGGGTTTGACACTTCCCTACACCTGGTGTTCAACCAATGCGTGAACATCAGACGGATACAAAAGCGCCGTATCTCTGAATAAATTCATTGGTTGTAATGAAGAAGGCCAAGTTCAAGACGGACTACCTTCCCAGGCTGGTTGGGGTGATGAGGAGGGCAAACAAACGCAGAGCACTTTATGACCAGGCCGGAGAGGCTCCAATCAGCAGCTGATTTCAGGCAGAGGAAGTAAACAAACCTGGCTGTGCGAGCGCCCTACCAAACACCTGACACCTCTACGTGGATTCTGCCAACAAAGCACCACGGCTCTGCGCCTCGTTTCGTTGTATTTTCGGACAACAATGGAAGTCAGTGCTCAGTGAGTTTAGTAGTAGTAGTGATAAATAGCAGCATAAATTCACCACGGAAGACATGAGGAAGCAAAGCATGATTTCTTGAGATTAAAACAAAATCCCTTAAACTGGATACTTGACCAGGAGTGTGGCTATAAATCCAGCTCAGGGCAGAGGCGAGGGCCTAATTCAACTGGTTGGTTGACACCCTGTTACACTGAAACATGTATATCTGCTTTCAATGACAGCGCTAAATACTAGGACCTTGCTTCGGCACCACACCCACTCTCCCGGTTTTCCACTTAGAACATGCATGTGGTGTTCTTGGAATAATGATTCAGTTAGAGAGCCAAGCCCTCTTATTGAACGCAGCCAAATCGTCCCTGGGGAAGATTCTTAGCCTTATCTGGCACCGGCATTGAGCCGAGACGCGAGCTCTTCCAACACAGAGAGGGGAAGAAACACCGGCCTCCACCCCTGATGTCACTTTGTTCCACTTTTGCATTGCACGCTAATTCAGACCAGAGCTCCACAATAAAACTTGGCCGCCTTTTCTCGTACGAAGGGGGGAGCTTGTGCGGAGAACAATGCTCCACTCGCAGGAGATGACAGGCCCTTTGGTTTTTCTTTGGCGTGTGTGATGATATACGAGCAATGTCATATCAGGACGCCCAACTGGAGTTATGGTTTTAAGTGTGCCACGGTTGGAGAATTATGGGTGAAGAATAGGTTTGTTGACAGCCATAACTAGAGCAGATGGGAGGCCAAATTAGACGGCCAGCAGCAAACAACTCTTCCTCAGGCTTCTCTGCAGAGATTAACATGGACGACTCCTTAGCACACACACACACACACACACACACACACACACACACACACACACACACACACACACACACACACACACACACACACACACACACACACACACACACACACCTAATAGCAGCTCTTTTTATCAACATACTTAAATGGAGGCTTAAGTGGAGGCTAACTTGAACATTAAATTGAAATACAATACAGGAGAAGACAAGTCATTTTGATGAGATGAATCAGACTTCGGTGTGCCGCCCAAAATCAGTCACATCCGGTTTTGGCTGTGCAACAACTACCATTTCGTTAGGTCTGCCCGTCTGATTTCCCTTACTACTGCACTGTCACTTCCTGCTCTGGCCTACCCACGCCGGTGTCACTGTAGTCATGGTGTTCCTGACAGCAGCCGATGACACTGTGCATACATACAAAAAAGGACGAAAAACGCACACAAACACAATCACTATCATCAGGAAATGGCCACTGGCTAAACTCCTGGATGGCATGACAGAGAAGCCTGTTCAAAGAAGCCCGTAGAACAGAAGTGTCTGACTTTCTTTGTCTTCTCAAACCCTGCTCAGCCAAGATGACTGACGCAAATTGCAGAAACCAATTATTTATACACAATGATTTAATTCACGTGAAGTAGGATAATCAGGGCCCTTAAAAAAACCTTCGATTCCCATAGTCGAACAAACAGACAATACATCAGACAGACAACAAAACAGGCAAGTAGACAAACAGATGCAGAAACACACACACACACACACACACACACACACACAACACAACACACACAGCAGACACACACACACACAACACACACACACACACACACACACACACACACACACACACACACACACACACGCAACATCACTGTTTTTGCAGGGGGCCTGCCAATACAGAGGCCAGGTTGTGCTTCGGTCCAATACTCAAACAGTCGATCTCTTCTGCAACACTTCTACAGCTAAACGCTGTCTGAGAAGCCTCCAATGGGCCCTAAAAATAACCCCTCTGTGTACACACACGCAGAATACCGCAGACAATTGAAGAGCTGGTATTTACAATGTTTGAGGAGAGGGTCAGATACAGCTGAACTCGACAGGGCACGCTAGCCATCTCACAACTCTCCCACACTCATCTCACATACAAGTCCTCTCAGTGACTTGTCGACCGAAAGAAGCATACTAACATGTATGCTTGTTAGTCGCAATTTATCTACCGCCTTGTTAACCAGCCACCACGCACACCCACCCACTTCCCCGACATCCAGTCCACCCCACCCCCCCCCCCACCAGCATGACTAGTTGGAGGGGCAATCAGTGTGGTGTGCATGTAAGATGGGGGGGGGGGGGCAGGAGGTTGTTCATAAAGAGTTCAGCGGATATTAATGACAAACGCACAGAAACCCTCCCCTCAGAGCCCGCTCTCATTGGTGCAGTGCGTTGCCACCCCCTTCTCAGCAACTGCCCCCTCCCCTATTCTCTGAAAGAGGCTTCTCAGATGTTGCCGTGTAAAATGTGTTCCCCCCCCCACCTCTGCCTCTGCGTGAAGAAATGAGTCCAGTTTTAGCAGATCTTAGGCCGAGGCTACAGATGAGGGCAGTGTATTGAACACGGCTGCAGAGCGTCGGGGGGGGGGGGGGGGGGGATGTTTGAAATGAGGGCATGACTCTCCTACCCCCTCTGAGTGAGTCCACCACATGCTGCAGGCCAGGCGCTCGTGTCGCCGCGGTTCGGAGACAAGCTTGCGCTTGGTCACTTTTCCCGAGGCTCGCTTTTCATCTTCTCAACATGGGCCGAAATCGAATTAGAGCGCAAGTGACCTCAGAGTTTGCGCGGGTCATATTCTTTCGACACGCCTCATTAAGGATTAGTTTTAAATTCAAATGATGATTGCAGTGACAACAAAGTGCTGGTTTAGGCAAAATGGGAGTGCTGCCGCCGAGAGGAAATGTACATGTGACGAGGACATTTGGCAACTCTTGTCAGGCATGCCGCCTTAAGTTGTTTAAAGAGACTCCAACCCGTTTGTCAGGTTATGGATGCACACAAATGACATTCACGCTCTCCATTCTACATTGAATCACCCAAAACAATTCGGCAGCCCTGAAACCTTTCAAAAAGTATTAAGTCTCAGTGACTCCAACTACTTGTGTGGTGTTGGTATGGCTCCTGAATCTCTTGAGTAGAACGCTTATTCCATGATCACACATGATCCTTGTTCACAAAAATCCTATTAAAAGTTGTGCATTGGCTGCTTACAAACTCAGAAAAGGGCCAGGTTAACAACAGCATACCACTACCTCTATGCAAGTTGTTTTTCTGGCAACAGACACACCAATAAACTCGATTGAAGCAGGTGTATGCATGCCTGAATAGAATGCAACCTATAAGATGGAAGCAATACGTGAGGGGATCTTTTCAGGCCTAGCTTGATACAAGTAAGTTATTCTGCTTTGGAACATGGGCTTCTTCACAGTGCATTGTTGACATGCTTGTGATCCTTTGTGTGGTGCATGAGCCTGGCAGTTAACACGGATCAAAAGTTAAACAACAGTCCATCATTCATCACACAACACAACCGGTTTTATTCCCAATGCCTCTGCGCCTACCTGTCCTCGTCTTCATCCATGGCGATGGAGATGCCAAACAGGCTGTTGACGGTGGGGGTGACCAGACGGAGGCTCTCCGGGATGAATGGCCGCACGCCGTCCATCCCTGGAAAGGCGCTGGCGGCGGGCTGAGGTAGGGCGTCCGACTGCCTCCGGCCGTCGGCTCCGTGGCTGCTGAAGCTGGGGGGGGTGCCCTGGGGAAGGCCTCCGGGGAAGAGTGGCTGGCTTGGCAAGCCCGACAGGGTGTGCGTGTTGTTGGGCACTGCGGCAGGCACGTTGGAGAGGCCACCGCTGTGGGTGGCGGTGGAGGCGGGGGCGGCGGGGACAGAAGGTGCAGGTGCGCCGCCCACTCCACCCAAGGACTGGGCCTCCTGGAGGCCACCGACAGGAAGAGTGGAACCGATGGGGGCCCCGCTGCCCGGCAGGAGCAGGGATCCATGGGCGCTGGGGCCAGCTGAAGTGATGACAGGTGGGGGGCCCTGGCTGACTAGGGGCCCCACAGGGTGCGAGGCCGTGGGGGTGTTCTGAGTGCTTGAGCCTTGGGGGACAAAGTGCTGCTGGCAATACTCTTGCTGGCTGTTTGAGAGGCTAGCGGGATGGTTAAAGTAGGCTGCGTCCTGGTGGTTCTGCGTGACAGGCGGCATGATGGGAGATTTCTGCAACATGGCATCTTGGGGGCCACCGTTGGGGACACCGGGGAGGAGATTCTGAGGGGCAACAGCCTGCAAAGTCACCTGGCCCTGCTGCTGGGGCGCCATGTTCAAGTGCCCCGTGGGTTGGAAGGCACTTGTTCCGCTCCCGATCTGGGGGGTTCGGCCATAGACTGGGGGGGTTTGCCGTTGCCCACTGCTGTCTGAAGCAGTCTCCGGAGTAGAGACAGCATTGGGGCCAACCACTGAGCTCCCAGTGGCCCCGAAACCGCTGTCCCTGTCCTTACTGTGATCGAGGGTCACAGCTTGCTTTATACTGTCAACAGTCCTGCTCATGCTGGAACCCTCAGAATCACGGTCGTAAAACTCTGTGCACGTCCATCGGCCACGTCTAAAGGGCTCCCCAGTACCATGGTCGAGTTTGATGACCCTAAAACGGGAACTACAGCTCACGGTTGATATGGAGCTCGTGGCCACCGGGGCTGTATGAGTCACGCTAGGCACAGCTGCAGCAGAGGCTGTGGTGACCGCTGTAGCCGACTGGGTGGATGAGCTAAGAACAGAGGGCTTACTTGTTGCCGCCACGGGCACCCCACTTCCTACGGCTGAGGAGGGGACATGACCAGTCACAATACTTTTAATAAAGAAGCCACCGTTGACAGGTCCCGTTAAGGCAGGCTGACTCTCGTGTGCTTCTACGCTGTTTAAGGTTTCCTCCGACGAACTCCTGTCACACACCCCTAAGTCGGCACGAGAACCGTCAAATATCCCCGAAGACACGTCCTCGGTCCTGGACTCGTCCGGGTCATCCAGGCTCTCGGTGTCGTCAGTGATGCTGCTCCCGGCCACCTGAGCCTGGGTCACGCTCGTGATCTGGAAGCAGCTCTTCTTCTTTGCCGGCATTTTCGACATGTTGAATATCTACCTGAATCGACGTGGACTATCTCCAGACACAAAAAAAAACTACTTAAAATAACTTATCGCAGAGCAATTCACAGTTGGAAAATATGAAACACACAAGTAGGCCACATGTTCACGTCCCCGGTCTCTCTTACGACGTGGATAAAGTATGCCAGCGTTGGCAGATGATAGATCGATAGACACTCCGTACAGCTAGGATACTTCCACACCTACCGGCGACAAGACTCGTGTGTCTCGGCTCCGGGGCTTTCCAGACCCCGGCTGGCCTTTCTCCTCGGACACAGTCTCGGCTCTGGAGTTTAAGGAAGGGCCCTGTCGCAATCCTGGATCACAAGCTGCTCCCAGTACTTTTACCCCAGGCGGGCCTGTTCTCAACTCACTCTCCTTTTCAGCCAAGGCATATATATGTTCGGCTAACCAGCTAAGTTAGCCCACGATAGCTAGTTATTTCCCCTTACCTTGGTACAAGTATGTGCCACATCATGATGTAAACAAACCGATATTGTCCATTCAATGTCCAAAAGGAGGGCTTTAGAGAATATACGCTCCTTAAACTTGTAAAGTTCAGGCTCTCCGCTGTGCGGATACTTCACGTTGAGGAGCTGCTAGGGCTAGCTGACAGATATGCACTTCACTTCTGTGGCAGTCACTGCGAGCTAATATGCTAACTGCCTCTCTTTCCTCTCACCGCCGCTACTCGACAAGATGGCAAGAGCGAAGTGCACCCTGGGAGAGCGGCGATGCGTTACGTTGCGTCTGCGTTGCGCAGCTCGCTGGAGGAAATGAATGATGAATCGCAGCCAACGCGCAACCACAAACAATCCCCTGGCTGGGTGAAAACTGATATTTGGAGTGCCGGGAACATGTGTTGAATGTTAGATTGTACAAAAAACGGAGAAAAAACACACTGATGTTTGGCATTGTCCTTCATATATCACTCGGTTTCGAAGTCCTGGCTGGGGAATTGAATACACCCTATAAGTACATTTCAGGCATGTCAAGCCAGTATAGGCCCGTTCAGACAGCCATCGGGGAATATTGTTATAACGTACGGCGTGCTTTTTTTCTATTCACACAAGATGGATGGATGGAATGACTAAATTATATTTAGGTATAAAAAAGAAAAAGACAAGGCCAATATTTATGTCAACATTAAGTTAGGAGTTGTATTAACCAGAATCAGAAATGATGCGAGTTAATTTTCGCCGTTATCAAATGATAGCCTAATTGCAAAATCCATTAAATATAAATAGTTGGATAAAACTCAATCTTCCGTTGACCCGCAGTTCTGTTCAATGGACACTAGGGGAGCCAAATAGAGCATAGCCTAACCGACCAGGGTGTAAGTACCTTACAGCAGACCATAAACGCATACAATAATAAGTACTCTGCTATAGGGTATATGTAGAAAGATATAGACTTGCATTGTCTTGTTTAACCCTGCTCACTGTTGGTCATCGGCTCTGCAGATCTTTAGCCAAACCTTTACCACACCAAACCCATATTTACCAGAGGATGCATTAACATACAACCCTTTAATGAAACAAAACCATTTTTGAACATTGTGCATAATACAGGCATTATCCCTGAACTTTGATTTGAACTTGCAACCTCTTAAGTCTTAAGAGACTTTAGAAACAAAACTATTTCCATGTACATACCTTACCAGTTACGCAGAATCCCTGGGAAATTCACAGGCTTGTTTCCACACTGTCACAACTATATAAGGAAACCGTTTTTTTTTTTACTTCCTTACCTTATCCCCACGGTTGCATTGGAATGCTAATTAATAACTGCTGAATGTGAGACATGGTTCAAACGCACTGATACCTCTGGGGATTTATTAGCCTAACTGTGATTATATCACTTGACTGTTGAAACCCTGGCACATTTTTTCCCATTCTAGACTGAAACAACAAAGCCCTGATATTTTTGGAGGCGCATTAATGGTGTTCTGCTGCTCTCTGGTTTTTCCATCTCCCAGAATAGCAAATAACCCGTTTCCCAATCCTAACCTGATAAATGGCCGATCAGCAATGGGCTGATGTCTCGCAGGCAGCTACAGTAGAATGCTCACAAAGGCCTCTGCTCATCGAGAATGTTAATGATACGAGTCACAAGGAGAGCTGGTGACCCATGGGAAACACTTTCTTTGGCAAGCATTGAGAGACCAATCGATTTTGGCTGCTCGATCTTTGGCAGCTGGTGTCTTTCTATATGTTGTCCATAACAGATGACCAAATCTCAGCAAGAGCCCTGGAATGAAGGGGTCGATCATGGCATGGGCCCGGCCATGTCTTGTTTTGATAGATTTCATGAACATACAAAACGATGACCATATGACCATAATATGACCATAATAAAAATAATTGTAGTAAGACTACAAATGGGGAATTATATGTTAATTAGTTTTTAATGTCATAATGATTGTATAACATTTGAACAGTCGGATGACAAGAAACTAGCAGGAATATTTACCTTTGTTAATCTGTACTACAATACATTAGTACAGATTGAGTTATAGATCAGTGCTCATCATTAGCTCAAAACAGAAATAGCTGAAATCTTCATCTGTATTAATTATTTACTTTCCATCTTTTATTAGCCATTGCTCCCTAAAAAAAAAGTCATTTATGAAAAAAGAGAGACGCCCCAGAGACGCCTCCTTCCCCCCCCCCCCCCCCCCCCCACCGTGATGATTTATCACGGCACTGAACAAAACAGGGCCCTAGTCTTTGCTCAGACACGGTCCTTTAAAAATGGCGTGGGCCCTGTTTCTCCCTCCACGCTTTGCCCAACTGTTTGCATAGCTGTTGATGTTTATTTGCGCTGGTCTGCGGAGCGGTGGACCTTGACTACCAGAGTGTTGCACCAGGATTGAGTCACATACCCAGGTCTCGGGCCTGGCTCTCAGCATACCACCGCAGTAACAGCACGACCATTGTGTGAGCTCGGTATTTCCGTGTTCGGGGTCCCTGCCAGCGGTCACTTTCGCTGGCCTGTCCAGCTTCACCCTTGACCCCTGGCCAGGCGAGTGAGGCTCATGGTAAACAAAGAGGCTGACCGAGCTCCGTGGAAAGATGGGGAGAGTGGGTTGTGTCCACGTCTATAATTAATGTGATTTAAGAATATAATACAATAAGATAATGATATACACTGGCAGATTATGTGGGAGGGCTTCCAGAGAGATGAGTGTTCATTTGTTTGTTCATACCTTCACCACATATTTTTTACCTCTCTCTATTCCTTGACAAATTTACCTAAGGCGGTTCCAGATTCCAGTGAAAGATTAGAGTTCCAACTAATTTCCAAACCCAGGTGTGTGTGTGTGTGTGTGTGTGTGTGTGTGTGTGTGTGTGTGTGTGTGTGTGTGTGTGTGTGTGTGTGTGTGTGTGTGTGTGTGTGTGTGTGTGTGTGTGTGTGTGTGTGTGTGTGTGTGTGTGTGTGTGTGTGTGTGTGTGTGTGTGTGTGTTGTGTTTGTTTGTGTGAGTGAATGCGGCAATTGTCCAGAAACAAGAAGAAACTTCGAGACATGCGTCACAATGAATAAAATCAAGCATAATTCCCGGATTTGCATAAAGGGACATCTACCTCTTGTGTGTGTATGCGTGCGTACTTATAGGCAATCACATCGATTCTACGGAATAAATGACAGTGAGATTTTTATCTTGCGGTGAATATTGTTTAATCACTAGTTGTAAAATCCTGCTTGGACAGAATATTGGCAGTAAAGCGACAGTTTGAAGTTTGTTGGTGTATTTTCATGTCAGTATGAATCTTGTCATTTGAATAGTTGAAGCATGTTAAAGGAAACTTTATCTTCTGAGTCATTGGCCAGGTTTGCAATGTGGCTAAAGTGTAGCAAAAGCTTGAGAAAAGGTCAAGACCATTAATCTGAGTGCTAGCAGGTAAGAAATACTTACTCATGTTCCCCTTCAACTGGACCCATTTCAGGGGATTCAGTAGTTGTTTTGGAACATATACGATGATTGCAGACAAGGCTGACTGGTCAGCAGGGTTGTACTGGAAAATAAAGAAACCAACTGCTTTCATAATTAACAAGGCTTGAGGAAATGATGAACATATAGAAATATTGATTCTGAAGTGTTGGTTTGGAGAATGATGCAGATCCAAACCCCAAACTAACACCCAAGGGCTGGTGTTCAGTGGAGGTGCTAATTAGACAATTTGTAAGATACAATAAGGTCATACTTTATTCTTTCCAGACAGGAATTCCAGGGTTGTAATTGGGAAATGTGTGTGTGTGTGTGTGTGTGTGTGTGTGTGTGTGTGTGTGTGTGTGTGTGTGTGTGTGTGTGTGTGTGTGTGTGTGTGTGTGTGTGTGTGTGTGTGTGTGTGTGTGTGTGTGTGTGTGCGCGCGCGCGCGCGCGCGCGTGTGTGTGTGTGTGTGTGTGTGTGTGTGTGTGTGTGTGTGTGTGTGTGTGTGTGTGTGTGTGTGTGTGTGTGTGTGAGTGTGAGTGTGTGTGTGTGTGTGTGTGTGTGTGTGTTTGTGTGTGTGTGTGTGTCTACATGTGTATCTGTGTTTGTGTGTTTGTGAATAAATACAGCAATGGTACAGAAACAAAAAGAAACCTCAAGACATGTGTCACAAGGAATAAAATCAAGCATAATTCCTGGATTTGCATCAAAGGACATCTCTTGTGTACGTGTGTACGTGTGTGCAATCACATTGATTTATAGGAAGTAGAATAAAAGACAGGGAGATTGTTATCCTGAGGTGAATAATGTTGAATCACTAGTGTCAAAATCCTGTTCAGACAGAACACTAGCAGTAAAGCGAGAGTTGACAGTTTGTTTGTATATTTTGTTTTTATGTCAGTTTGAATATGAGTGTAATTTGAATCGTTGAACCATGTTAGCATGTTTAACATTCTATTCTGAGTCACTGGCCAATTTTGCTAGTTTGGTTGTAATTAGGAAATCTGCAATTGTTTTAAAGTCTGAATATCTGAGAGATGTGTATGAATCTCTTAATGTAAAAGAAAAATGTTTAAAATGCTGTTTATAAAAAGCACAGTTTGAAAGCAATAATACCAATATATTTCTTCACGTAAAATAAAACATTTCCATGGCAAGAAAATGGTCTAATGGAATGCAGCGGGATCCTTTGCACCAATAGCATTAGAAATGGGCAGTGTATTGTATCCCTATATGCAGTATGTTAATATCCTATGGGGTAGCCTCTTCTAATAACCATTATTGGATTGTTATTGGACACCAGGATGTCATTCAAGGCACTTTGAGACTGCTGTCCTGTAGCATTTATTAACATAAGAAATTTCCAAATCTGGAAAGTTGTGCTAACGTGTGTGTGTGTGTGTGTGTGTGTGTGTGTGTGTGTGTGTGTGTGTGTGTGTGTGTGTGTGTGTGTGTGTGTGTGTGTGTGTGTGTGTGTGTGTGTGTGTGTGTGTGTGTGTGTGTGTGTGTGTGTGTGTGTGTGTGTGTGTGTGGTGTGTGTGTGTGTGTGTGTGTGTGTGTGTGTGTGTGTGTGTGTGTGTGTGTGTGTGTGTGTGTGTGTGTGTGTGTGTGTGTGTGTGTGTGTGTGTGTGTGTGTGTGTCAGACACTGCACTCTTACACCTTACTACTCATAGTTTTTCTCATGGTCCATGGGAACGTATGATCGTATTTGATCAATCAAAAATTAATTTGGTTTGATTATACCCAACAACCTGTGACTGATGATGCAGCGTTGTTAAGATCACAATGTTTGTTTTTGATAACGAGGTCTATTTAGGAGACATGTCTGTCCACAATCCATGGTCAATTCAGGTTGTCATTTTGCATGCTCTAATTATCTTGGCACATCTAACCAGCAGGCTGTTGAAAACGGTGAGGACTCTGATCTATTATATCAATCAAGTCATGTTTGAGTACTTTTACCCTGCAGGTTTATGGTTAAAGGTTAAAAAATGGAAGGCTAAAACCTCTACAGCCGTAATATTTAATAAGAAATAACCAGTGAGTCGTACATGTGTTTGAACTTCTGTTCCCGCACCCAGAACTCTTTGCACCTTTATAATTACAGTGTATATGAACACACCCTTGAGAAGTATTCAATCATGTAGATGTCCATGTAGTGATCCTGAAGAATTGCCCTCTACAACATCCGCAGGATCGGGCCTTCCTCATGAGGGAAGCAGCTCAGCTCCTGTTCCAAGCGGTTGTCATCTCCCTCTTGACTACTGCAGTTCGCTCCTGGCGTGACTCCCTGCCTCCACAAACAAACCTTTGCAGCGTATCCAGAACGCTGCAGCAAGCCTCATGTTCAACCTGGCAATATTCTCTAGATGTGACCCACCTTTTCCATGATCTCCACCGGCTCCCTGTTCCTATGTTGTTCTGCTATGGCCTCGCTTATAGGGCTGGTACATTGGGACAACACAACGCAATGACCGACTCCATTATGGAAAAATAGGGGCATTGCAATGCAAGTTATTATGTTTGAAGTATAGGTTATTTGTTCATTGTTTAGTAATTTATCACAAAATGATTTGAAATGATCATAGGGAGTTGAGGTTGTGAATGAAACTGCCACAGCGTTTCTCATGTGAAATACTACAGAACTCTCTTGAGCCCTGTATCGCAAACAAAAACACCCACGATGCATTCTGATGTACAAGCCTGCCCTATAAAGCCATTGTCTCTTCAATCCATACTTAACAGTACAATTCGATGAATTTTTCTTATAAATATACTGTACTTTTATTTTCAAAGCACCTTTTGTATTACTACATGATTTTTATATCTCATTATTTAAACAAAAGAAAAATACCACCCAAACCAACGGAATCATGAATCCAAACTTAACACTGCCATTGAAACATTGGCACATGTAAAGTTATTCTACAGCTCTGACTCCGTGGGATTCCCTTCCATAATACCTTCCAATGTTTATAATAACTGGTGTTCGCCTATCTTTTAATCTTCTCATCTCCATTGACATCCAGAGCTATTTCATTTCATTATTGCGCCGTCTCAAAGGGATTACGTTGTGCCCCCTGGACCCAGAGAGGTGGCCTGGAGCCAGGAAGAGACATCGTCGTATAGGGCGGTGGTTCAATGTCTCTACGTCCTCCATCATAGCCCATCAGGACATTATCAACCAAAGGACAAGCCTTTTTCATCAGAATAGCTGCTAAAGTTGCGATTTACAATATATACAACATAACTATTGTTGATATTTTTAGGGCATTTGAGATAAAGAAATAAAAGTTTATGAGGCAGTTTACGTTAATATGATTAGGTATGGGGCTATGTATTAGATATTTACACATAATTAACTCTTGAGGAGCTTCAATAAATATATCGAGGCAGTGGTTATTCCTCCACCAAACTATATCAAAACACCTGCTTAATGATTTATTTCTTATTTATTAGGGCAATCGATCTATTTAACATGCCAATATTATCTGCCTTTCGAATGAGGAACCATACAACTGTTTCTGTTAACACGTTTTCCTGGCATCAATTTTCGAGGTCACCCTGCCACACAGCGCACCATGCTGCGCACTATCAGTGTCCAATGATCGGTGTTCCATCGTGTTCACCCAGCATACCGTGAAAGCGGACACCAATTCACTAAGTAAATAAAGTAGAGTAGTTACAGCTCGCGACCACTGTGCGGCGTTGGCGAGCAGTTATGGACATTTCAAAAAAGCCTTTTGCAGGACAATGTGTTGTCTGTCAACTGATAGATCTGATTAATTATTTATTTATTTAATTAATTAATTGATTCGTTAATTATTTAATATTTTTTTAAGATGCTCTTCATGCTCCGAAGGGTTTAAGATGCATTTTCCCGCAAAGATCTTAATGAACTTGGATGAACTTGATCTTTAAAGATCTTTTAAACTAAAAGTGAAAATAATATTAAGATCAATTTTGAGACTTCAGTGGTTCCAAATAAATCGTGGGTGGAGGCGCACTGTTTTCTGGTTTACAGTACTTAACTATACTGACAAAGCGGCCTGCAACCTTTTTTCAAACTTGTTACAAATCGATATACTCACTTGTTCACTTGTCCAAATCTTAAAGTTTGTTATCTGGATAAATGGTATTAGAAAAAGCATTTCCTGAGATTCAGAGCTTATTAGAGGATTATAGCAAGGCTTTTTTTCCACACTGTGGCCCACTTGTTCATGGAAATATTATCTTAAAAGTGGATTTTATTTTAAGTTTTGAGAATGGACATTTTCCAATTCCTGTGTTTTTTGGCTGTGGCTGTGTGTGTGTGTGTGTGTGTGTGTGTGTGTGTGTGTGTGTGTGTGTGTGTGTGTGTGTGTGTGTGTGTGTGTGTGTGTGTGTGTGTGTGTGTGTGTGTGTGTGTGTGTGTGTGTGTGTGTGTGTGTGTGTGTATAGGCTTCTCATTGAATTGGCATCTGGGAAAAAACAACAGCGAACAGTGATCAGTTCATCCCTCCATTAGACCATCAAACCTGTTGCTGGCTCATGAAGAGGGCAGTCCTTCATCATCATGCAAGCCTCGATGGAAAGCTTTCATAACATGTTTATGACCGGGGACATCTAATGAGCTCTAATTTAGACCCACAACAGGAGAGTCTCACATACCTCACTCTAAAGCCACTCTCATTCCCAGCTGTTTAAAGGCCTGTGCTGATAAAGCATCCACTCATTAAATTAGTTTGCCTGGCATGCATGGTTTGCTCAAACATTGCTAAAAAAGCTACACATTTATTGCATCTGATACCCATCTTGCACATCAGAATGCATCATTGTATTTTATGATGGCGACAGGGTCATTTCAAGAGTGGTCCAGAGAGTGGTTGTAAAGTAGAAGCCCTTAATATACCGGGCTTATCAAATGTTATTATATTTTTGAGTTTCACGCACACTGGTCACAACATAGTGACAAATAATTGTATGATTATGACTAGTAAACAATGATCAAATTAGTAGCCTACTACAGATTAAATTATGCTTCAATAGGCAACTTCTGAAATGAAGGCATTCACTTCGATGTGACGTCAGGACCTACAAGCCCTATTAATTTTAAGGGAATGGTCCTACATGCACTTCATTCAGTCAGTAGGCCTACCTTAGTCTGAATATGTGCGCTGTGCCTACTTACGATAAAGCGACCTGGAAAGCCATCGCCTCCGCTTCTGGGCCGAGTGCTTATTTGTGAGGCTTTGCTGAGGGGCGACAGGGAGCAGAGCAGGTCAACCATCTTGCCTGATCCCTGACGTACGTGTTGAGGTGTCGCGAGGGCTCTTCATGCAGCGAGCCATGTGTCTGGTGTGTCTGGTGATGCCTTACACTGCCACCAGGGGGCAGCATTCTCAAATCACACCCTGCACAAATCAGAACGATACAATCCCTCGCCATTATTAATTGGAAACATTCACCTCTGCAGATAGAGGAGATGGACGTTCAACATTGAGGGGGGGAATGATATAGTTGGAATGTGTCAGCCTCCGTGCGCGCAGACGCCGCTAAAGCCATAGCACCACTCGGGTTATTTTATTCTGTCATTAATGAAAGTGAATGAATACCTTATCAAATCAGTATAGAGGTCTCCGTGGAAACAAGCAGCTGCATCGTGGGATGTTTCTGGCTTCAGATGGATTGAAGTGGCACTTCTTATAACCCTCCATCACTGGAGCACGAAGCGAAGCTTTCTCTAAACATTGTGGAGTATTATGTTAGGAAATTTACCGTTAATCTTATGCCAATAAATTCAATGAGGGGGGTGTGCGTGTGTCTGATAGAAAATAAAACATAAATAGTAATTATGGCAGTTAGTGCGTATCTGTTTATGTGAACTAGAGATGCACATGTATTTTGCAAAGCGATGGCTCTTGTGTATGTGACCGCGTGTGTTGTTTTTAATGGGAATGCTAATTTGCATGGATACTGTGTGTGTGTGTGTGTGTGTGTGTGTGTGTGTGTGTGTGTGTGTGTGTGTGTGTGTGTGTGTGTGTGTGTGTGTGTGTGTGTGTGTGTGTGTGTGTGTGTGTGTGTGTGTGTGTGTGTGTGTGTGTGTGTGTGTGTGTGTGTGTGTGTGTGTGTGTGTGTGTGTGTGTGTGTGTGTGTGTGTGTGTGTGTGCATCACTTGGTTATATGGTTTAGTGTGTGCATTGTGTCCATTTATTTCTGCATCTGTGTGTATTTGCCTGTGGTATTCCATGACATACAATTCCGAACCTGGCTGCTGAATGGGTGGTGTTGGATTCATTTCCACAAATGGGGGGAGTAGGCCTATGAATGCGAGGCAATGAACAGACCCATTGTATGGCTCTGTATGTATTGCATATAGTGTCATTCCACTTGCTAATATATAAAATATCTTTTGAACAGCCATGTCGAACTTTACAAAGGGGGAAAAGGTTGCAGGGGTCAGGCACGCCAATTGTTGCAAATATTATCCAAAGTTGTTCTCAACAGAGATTAACCTACTTCAGTATTATTTCACCAACGCCCATGCAAAGGGCAATCAACGTGTGTTACTGCGTCATGGCACGAATCAGAGATACTGATTTTAATAGAATACCAGCCTCTTTATTCCAAGAAACTACAGCAGTTTTACTTTGGCTGTTATTGATTGTAATAGCTTGTGATTTCCACAGAACATCAATGCTGTTTAGCTATCGCCAGCCAATGCATTGGCCCGGCAAGATAGACAGCAAGAGAGAGAGACAAGAGATGGAAGAGAGACATACACACTGACAGAGGGACAGAGACACATGACTTTTTGATTATTAGAATAAAGTGTTCAAAAAAGCATATTAGACACATAAGAGGTGACAATTAACCAAAAAGTAAAAGTGATGTAAAAACACTTCCCTTCGGAGCTTCATATTGTTTGTCTCATGTCGATAACGTTTTATCTCGTAAAGACTGACTGAATCTTTCTGAGCGTGCAATGTGTGAAGTCACTAGCCTTTGGCCCCTAAATCAATGTGTGTCTCTAGAGCAGTGTATTTATAAAAGGGGACCACGTATCCCTTGGGGTACTTTGAAGGATTGCAGGGTGTACTTTGGAACATTTCTAAATGTTCGGATATTTTGGACATGTTGTTAATCTTGGTTATGAACAATTAGAAAAATGATTCCACCTCAATGCAATTCCTTCATGCAGAATATCTCCTGAACAAAATTAAGTAGTAAACCCATGAATACTATCATAGAACATTCATTTACTTTCCACACCCTATTTAATGTACATTTGTTCACAGAATAACTTGCATATAAATTAATCATTTTCATTTTATTCCTTCCACAATAATATTTGGGCTGGTGTAAGAGGTACTTTGCTAAGAATAAATATTGGGGGGGGGGGGGGGGGGCTGGTGGATTCTCACAGGAAAAGTGTGGCTAATCATTTTATGTTTTGATTGATGTTTCACTTACACAATGCAGTTTCAATTTGCTCTATTTGTCCCTTGAGGGGGAACTTGTAAAACCTGGCATCATAGGATGTACAGACATCCTGTGATGCCATGTCTATTAAGGCTTACATGGTGGAGCGGAGGCCTACTCTGTGACTTGGATACAAGCAGCACAGCCCTGGCCAGCTGGTTGTTATCACCATAAACAAACACACCGTTTCTGAATTGAATTGCTGAAGTCCGGCTTTAAGGAGATTAAAGTAGTCAAACCTGGGGGTTCAACAGGGTTTGGTGCTATCAGTTAGGCCTACGGTACAAAGGAGCCTTACATGGGGTAATCTAGAATTGAGAATAGACGCAGAGTAGGCTATGTAGAGAGCATTAGGCCTACAATGACGTTCCCCTCTCTCCCTCCGTCTCTCTCTGTATTTCTGTCTGTCTCCCAGGCTCATACACACATAGTAAAACCACCATGATTTGTCCACATAAACGTAGAAAGTCTGTCTACTTAGAATTCCTATAAGAACGGATGCCGATGCTTCCGCGTGTTGACAGGAGCTGGAGTCACAGGAGGGCGGAATCAACAAGAGAGGCGCAGAACCACTCATGTGATCTGCATGAAGCAAGTGGTCTGTGCGTATTTGGACAGCCCAGTAGCCTGGAGGGGGGGGGGGACTCGTGTTCTCTCATGTTCTTTCATAAAAAATGTCCTAAAAAGTATCACTTGTAAAGCTTTTGGTACATTGTTATGTAAAAGATAAATAGGGTATTTTCAAAGTAAAAGTACCCCCCCCCCCCCATGGCCTTCGGATGTATGGAAAACATGAATTATAAATGATAGATCTAGATCTAGAATCACATAGATCCTAGCCCTTCAACAGAAGAGAGCCATGTTACCGTGTATCGTATTTTTGATTTCCTATAACTGTCTTTCTTTACGGTCTGTATCACAAACAAATAAATCCTAAAAATTAAATCTCAAAAACACTTTGGCACAATCGACTCTTAGGTTTCTACATCCGCCAAATAGCGCATTGGGATATGGCAACGAGAGCCGAACAACGGCTTGGCGGAGGGATTTCAAAGAAGGCTACACCCAGGCGCTGCCCGACCGGCCGTGGCTTCTCTTCGCTGCCCATACTCAGAAAGAAAGCCGGGACGTGACGAGCTGGGATTTGCTGAAGGCCTTTTGTCCATTGACAATCCAGCTTGCTCCGCAACACTCCGTTCGAGAGGACTTGTGACTTATTTGACCAACACATTTTCATCTTTGAACTAATTTCGCAAACATGTCCTGGCAAGGCTACGTGGATAACCTGATGGCTGATGGCACCTGCCAGGACTCAGCTATTGTTGGATACACCGACGCCAAATACGTCTGGGCATCGGCTCCTGGTGGGGTCTTTGTTAACATAACGGTATGTACTGTTGAAATGCTGATTCGATGGCTCATTCGAGGTACCCGCATGTACCTGTCGTCCACTTCCCTAGCTAATCTGGGCCTTATGGAGCAGAACACATAAGGCGATCCTTGTGGCACACATGGTGCCCGGCGCTCAGTGGAGATGCAGAAAGAGACTTGGGCAAACAAATTCCCTCGAAATATAACGTTACAGTTCACCCCACCAATGCCTTAATGGGGAAAAACCGATTGTCGATGTTTGATCACCCCCTGCTTTAGTTAAATTGATTTTTTTATATCACGGGATTGTTATTCAACGTGAGGCTGCTCAGGGCTAGCCGTTCCCGAGCCCTCCTAGCCCAGTTAGCAGGCTAATCACTCGGCTTAGCAATTACCCCAGCGCTTATCATCTAGAGGAGCTTGCGGTCGGTGTCAAAACAAAAGCCCGCTGCGGAAATCATTATTTTCTCAAACCCGTTATTCGGGAAACCAACCAACGAACGATTACACTTTGGAATACCGTTCTATTGCGCAGTGTGTGTCGGTGTGCGCGCGCGCGCGCGTGTGTGTGTGGGTCGGTGTGTGTGTGTGTGTGTGTGTGTGTGCGTGCGTGCGTATAGCGGTTTGAGGGGTTAGGAAGTCTGGGTGGTGTTAATGTTGATTAGCCGACTACTGCTAACTACGACCGTCTGGTGGAGGTGCGACATGTGAGGCTAAGCATGCTGTGTGGCTTTGTCTGTGTGTCCGTCTCCGCCGCGGTGCTGGAGGGAGCACGCGAAGCAGGCGTCGCTGCCGAACCTTCCTTTTTCCAAGATGGCGCGCCATCCACTTCACTCTCTTGATTCATTTCGGTTCAAGCGCTCGAGCTAAATCACGGCTCCCCCCGCGCCATCGCCCCTCGCGCCGCATAGGTCACGTTCGACGAATTCGACTAAATCGACGCCAGTGCAAAAATGAGCTTTTAGTAAATGTCCAAATGGGATTTCTCTAAAGCCCGGTCCGCTCGCAGACTCCATTTTGTCGGCTAATGAGCGTGTTAATAAAAAAAAAAGCGAGGACGTACAATTGTGTGCACAATGGGAACACTTTACAGAAATATCGCCCTAGGCCTTGGTTTTGAACGATCTTGTGTGGTGGAGAAAATCAGCGAGGTGGTGGAGGGCGGCCGGGCTAGGCTAACATAAGCCTGTGTTTGATAAGATGGGAGTGTCCCCTTGCGATCTAGATTATAAATCATTCAATGTGTATTGCAATGCAATACACATCCCCGTTTATGGGCACATGTCTTAAAAAAACAGAAGATTAGGCCTGGAGGCTGTGGTTGGGAGTAGGTAGGCCACGAATAATGCACGGCATGTGTCGTTTGAATGTGGCCCTTCTTTTTTTTCTTTTTCTTTTTTAGATAGATGGATCTTAAGGGTAATCAATCACAAGACAACGCCACACTACTAGGATAAAGGTAATTTTTTTCTTCAAATGGGCCAAGGTTGGTTTTGGTATAAATGAGTCAAGGGGAATAGGACTCGGGTTTATAAAATCGACCTTGCCAGCATCTCCGAATTTAAATTGATTTTCCTTTTTTCTTTTTCCGGAAAGAAAGGGGAGGGTTGGGTTTATGATTATGCATTCTGTAGGAACAATGCCGGGCCTCATCTTTAACGTTGTGATTCGATGATGGCAATGCTTAGAGACAAGCTTAGGTGTGCCTTTTCGTTAGTACTCTTGATTGTTAAGGCTTAAGAAAAGGAGACCTGGCTGAGTCGACGTTTCCTCTTTCCCGACTAGAACCTTCCATGATGACTGAACCTCTTTTGTCGTGTGTGTGTGTGTGTGTGTGTGTGTGTGTGTGTGTGTGTGTGTCGCGCGATACTGACATAGGAAATAATCGAAACAATATATCTCCCTAGAGTCAAGAAATCGACGGGGTAGTTGGGAAGGATCGCGAGGCATTCTTCACCTCCGGGCTGACCTTAGGCACCAAGAAGTGCTCTGTCATCAGGGACAGCCTCTCAACGCTGAGAACGATTGGACGATGGACGTCCGGACAAAGAGCGTTGGGGGAGAGCCAACATACAACATTCCATAGGCAAAGCCGGGCAGAAAGTAAGTTGGCACATAAAAACTGGGCCCACGACAGTGACATCGTTGACATCACTTTAGGTCATTCCCACTGGTCCGTAACATGTGCATGCCTAGTTAAAATGCCTAGTTAAAATAATTCACCTTTCCTCAATGTATAAAATACTTGTTATTTTATAATGGCTATATGATCACAAGACTGTTATTGGGATGTTAACCAATGCATGATGACTTAATGTTGAATATTCCTTAAGGTAATATGATGGGCCAAATGTTTATCACAATGTTTTTGTATATTTGTACTTTCAACTTGCGGGGCTTCTTGTATTGATTATAAATTAAGTAGTAGTCAACACAATTGTCCTTTCGGGCATTAAGGCTGGAAGTAAATTCGAATTGGAAATGCATTTTGACACACTATTTTGGGGTTTAGAATCAGCAGGCCGAAGCACATTCAACACATTGACGTTAGTTTATGGGCTGTAGAATCCTCCCATCAAATTTTAAGCGCAGAGCGCCTACAGAGAGATTGAGGTTCCCTTCTAGAGGACTGGAGTTGCCTCAGAAGTTTCTGCCCAGTTATCCTTTTGTCCACGTGGGCCCCCCCCCCGGCACGCTGCCCCTCCATGTTAAGTGCCCAGGTGAGGGCTTTCTTTCCTCTTCCTCCTCCCCTTTTTTCTGACTCCTCGTTCTGAGACTTCCCTGAGCCGCATGCGTTTAGCGGAGCACCTTCCTGCCCCCCCCCCCCCTTTCCAAAACGCAAACTCCCATGGACTGGGTGTTCCGATTAATCAC
>OLKM01001674.1:0-16166 GCA_900291075.1 Melanogrammus aeglefinus
AGTTGTTACCCCTCATGTTTTTTTTAATATGGGAATAACAAAGGACAGTGGTTACCGGCCCTTAATGTTTTTTTGATTTCGGGCTATAAAAAAAACGACAGTGCTTTAGCCCCTTATGTTTTTTTTGATATCGGCGCCAATAAAAAACGAACAGTGTTAGCCCTTATGTATTTTTTTTGATATCGGGGCCGCAATAAAACAAACGACAGTGTAACCCCTTATGTTTTTTTTGATATTCGGGCCATAAAAACACGACAGTGTTACCGCTTAATGTTTTTTTAAATAATAATCGGGCAATAAAAAGGACAGTGTTTACCACTTATGTTTTTTGTTGATATCGGGACATAAAACCAAACGAACAGTGTTACCTTATGTTTTTTTAATATCGGTCAATAAAAAAGGACAGTGCTACCCCTATGTTTTTTTTTATATCGGGCCATACAAAACGACAGTGTTACCTTATGTTTTTTGTAAATATCGGGCAATAAAAAAGGCACATGTTACCCCTTATCGTTTTTTTGATATCGCCGCCCATACAAACGACTGTGTTACCTTCGTGTTTTTTTGACTATCCGGGCAATAAAAACAACGACAGTGTTACCTCCGTTACGTTTCGTTTGAACTATAACGACAGTGATACCCCCTTATGTTTTTTTTGATACGGGCAATAAAAAATGACAGTGTTACCCCTTCGTGTTTTTTCTTTTATATCGGTCAATAAAAAAACGACAGTGTACCGTTACGTTTGTTTGATAAATAACGACAGTGTTCTCCCCTTACGTTTTTATTCTGATGCACGGTAAACAATAAAAAACGAAACATCTGTTACCCCAGCTCCAGTTCACCTTAATGTTTTATTTGATGACGGGCCTATAAAAAACAACAGTGTTACCCCTTAGTTTTTTTTGATATCCGGTGCCATAAAACGACAGTGTTAACCCCTTTTGTTTTTTCGATATCAGGCAATAAACAACATTGTTACGCCGTCTTATGCCTTTTTTTGATATCCGGGCAATAAAAACGGACAGGTCACGCCCTTATTTTTTTTTTGATTTTCGGGGCTATAAAAAAAAACGACCAGTGTTACGCCCCTCAGTTTTGGTTTGATAAATAACGACAAGTGTTTCCCTTATGTTTTTTTTGATATCGGGCAATAAAAAAACGACAGTGTTACCCCTTATGTATGTTTTGATATCGGGCCATAAAAAACGACAGTGTTACCCCTTATGTTTTTTTTGATATCGGGCAATAAAAAATTGACAGTGTTACCCCTTATTTTTTTTTATATCGGGACATAAAAAAGGACAGTGTTACCCCTTATGTTTTTTTTTATATCGGGCAATAAAAAAACGACAGTGTTACCCCTTATGTTTTTTTTGATATCGGGCCATAAAAAACGACAGTGTTACCCTTATGTTTTTTTTAATCTTGGGCAATAAAAAAAGACAGTGTTACCCCTTATGTTTTTTTTAATATCGGGAAATAAAAAAGGAAAGTGTTACCCCTTACGTTTTTTTTGATTTCGGGCTATAAAAAAACGACAGTGTTACCCCTTATGTTTTTTTTGATATCGGCCCATAAAAAACGACAGTGTTACCCCTTATGTTTTTTTTGATATCGGGCAATAAAAAAACGACAGTGTAACCCCTTATGTTTTTTTTGATATCGGGCAATAAAAAAGGACAGTGTTACCCCTTATGTTTTGTTTGATAAAAAACGACAGTGTTACCCCTTATGTTTTTTTTTGATATCGGGCAATAAAAAAATGACAGTGTTACCCCTTATGTTTTTTTTTGAAATCGGGCCATAAAAAACAACAGTGTAACCCCTTATGTTTTTTTTTAATATCGGGCATAAAAAAGACAGTGTTACCCCTTATGTTTTTTTTGATATCGGGGCAATAAAAAAACGACAGTGTTACCCTTACGCTTGTTTTTTTTTGATATCGGGCCATTAAAAACGACAGTGTTACCCCTTTATGTTTTTTTTTAATATTGGGCAATAAAAAAGACAGTGTTACCCCTTATGTTTTTTTAATATCGGAAGATAATATAAAAAGGACAGTGTTACTACCCTTATGTTTTTTTTGATTTCGGGCTATAAAAAAAACGACAGTGTTACCCCTTATGTTTTTTTTGATATCGGGCAATAAAAAAATGACAGTGTTAGCCCTTATGTTTTTTTTGATATCGGGCCATAAAAAACGACAGTGTTACCCCTTATGTTTTTTTTAATATCGGGCAATGAAAAAAGACAGTGTTACCCCTTATGTTTTTTTTGATATCGGGCAATAAAAAAGGACAGTGTTTACCAACTTATGTTTTTTTTTGGATATCGGGCCATTAAAAAAACGACAGTGGTTACCATTATGTTTTTTTTAATATCGGTCAATTAAAAAAGGACATGACTGTACCCCTTATGTTTTTTTTTATATCGGGCCATAAAAAACGACAGTGTTACCCCTTATGTTTTTTGTAATATCGGGCAATAAAAAAGGACAGTGTTACCCCTTATGTTTTTTTTGATATCGGGCCATAAAAAACGACTGTGTTACCCCTTGTGTTTTTTTTGATATCGGGCAATAAAAAAACGACAGTGTTACCCGTTACGTTTCGTTTGATATAAATAACGACAGTGATACACCTTATGTTTTTTTTTGTTGATAGTCAGTTAGAAAAAAATGACAGTGTTCACTTCGTGTTTGTTTTTTTATAATCTGGCAAAATAAAAAACGACAGTGTTACCCCTTACGTTTTTTTTGATAAATAACGACAGTGTTACCCCTTACGTTTTATTTGATGACGGGCAATAAAAAACGACAGTGTTACCCCTTATGTTTTATTTGATGAGGGCAATATAAAACGACAGTGTTACCCCTTGTGTTTTTTTTTATATCGGGCAATAAAAAATGACAAAGTGGGGTGTTAACCCCTCTTATGTTTTTTTGATATCGGCGTAAAAAACGACACTGTTACCCTCATGTGTTTTTTGATATCAGCAATAAAAAACGACATTGTTACAATCCTTATGCTTTTTTTGATATCGGGCAATAAAAAAACGACAGCGTCACCCCTTATGTTTTTTTTGATTTCGGGCCATAAAAAAACGACAGTGTTACCCCTCAGTTTTGTTTGATAAATAACGACAGTGTTTCCCCTTATGTTTTTTTTGATATCAGGCTATAAAAAAACGACAGTGTTACCCTTCATGTTTTTTTTGAAATCGAGCCATAAAAAACGACAGTGTTACCCCTTATGTTTTTTTTGATATCGGGCAATAAAAAAACGACAGTGTTACCCCTTATGTTTTTTTTGATATCGGGCCATAAAAAACGACAGTGTTACCCCTTATGTTTTTTTTTAATATCGGGCAATAAAAAAACGACAGTGTTACCCCTTATGTTTTTTTTGATATCGGGCAATAAAAAAACGACAGTGTTACCCCTTATGTTTTTTTTGATATCGGGCCATAAAAAACGACAGTGCTACCCCTTATGTTTTTTTTTAAATAGGGGAATAAAAAAACGACAGTGTAACCCCTTATGTTTTTTTTGATATCGGGCATAAAAAACGACAGTGTTAACTCTTTATGCTTTTTTTTTATATTGGGCAATAAAAAGGACAGTGTTACCCCTATGTTTTTTTTGGATATCGGGCCATAAAAAAACGACAGTGTTTTACCCTTATGTTTTTTTTTGATATCGGGACAGAAAAACACAAGTGTTACCGCCCTTATGTTTTTTTTTGGATACCTGGGCAATACAAAAACGACAGTGTAACACCTTATGGTTTTTTTGATATCGGGCGCATAAAAAACGACAGTGTTACCCTTATGTTTTTTTTAATATATCGGGCATTATAAAGGACAAGTGTTACCCTTATGTTTTTTTCGATAATCGGCAATAAAAAACGACAGTGTTACCTCCTTAACGTTTTTTTTTGATATCGGGCCATAAAAACGACAGTGCTACCTTATGTTTTTTTTTTAAATAGGGGAATAAAAAAACGACAGTGTAACCCTTATGTTTTTTTGAATATCGGCCATAAAAAACGACAGTGTAACCCTTATGTTTTTTTTGATATCGGGCAATAAAAAACGACAGTGCTACTTATGTGTTTTTGATATCGGGCATTAAAAAACGACAGTGTTAACCCTTTATATGTTTTTTTTGATATCGGGCATAAAAAACGACAGTGTTACGCCTTATGTTTTTTTTAATATAGGGCAATAAAAAAGGACAGTGTTACCCCTTATGTTTTTTTTGATATCGGGCCATAAAAAAGGACAGTGTTACCCCATATGTTTTATTTGATAATAAACAACAGTGTTACCCCCTATGTTTTTTTTGATATCGGGCCATAAAAAACGAAAGTGTTACCCCTCAGTTTTGTTTGATAAATAACGATAGTGTTTCCCCTTATGTTTTTTTTGATATCGGGCAATAAAAAAACGACAGTGTTACCCCTTATGTTTTTTTTGATATTGGGCAATAAAAAAAGACAGTGTTACCCCTTATGTTTTTTTTTTATATAGGGCCATAAAAACGACAGTGTTACCCCTTATGTTTTTTTTGATATCGGGCAATAAAAAAAGGCAGTGTTATACCCCTTATGTTTTTTTTGATATCAGGGCCATAAAAACGACAGTATTACCCTTATGTGTTTTTTTTAATATAGGCAATAAAAAAAGGACAGTGTTACCCCATATGTTTTATTTTGAATAATAGAACGATCAGTGTTACCCTTATGTTTTATTTGATGACGGCAATAAAAAACGACAGTGTTACCTCCTTGTGTTTTTATTTGATGACGGGGACAATAAAAAACGACAAGTGTTACCCTCTATGTTTTTTTTGATATCGGGCAATAAAAAAGACAGTGTTACCCATATGGTTTTATTTGCTAATAAACAACAGTGTGTTTACCTTAGTTTCTTGATGATCTTGTTGCATGATATATCAAAATACACAGTGTTACCCCCCTTATGTTTTTATTTGGATAATCGGGGCCAGAAAAAACAAACAGTGTTACCCCCTTATTGTATTTATTATTGTTGATACCCGGGCAATAAAAAAACGACAGTGTAACCCCTTATGTCTTTTGATATCCGGGCCATAAAAAACGACAGTGTTACCCCTTATGTTTTTTTTGATATCAGGCTATAAAAAAACGACAGTGTTACCTTCATGTTTTTTTGAAATCGAAGCCATAAAAACGACAGTGTTACCCTATGTTTTTTTTAATATTGGCAATAAAAAAAGACAGTGTTACCCCTTTATGTTTTTTTTTTGATATCGGGCAATACAAAAGAGACAGTGTTACCCTTATGTTTTTTTTGATATCGGCCATAAAAAACGACAGTGTTACCCCTTATGTTTTTTTTTGATATCGGGCAATAAAAAAACGACAAGTATTAACCCCTTAGGTTTTTTTTGATATCGGGCCAAAAAACGACAGTGTTAACCTCTTATGTTTTTTTTGATATCGGGCAATAAAAAAACGACAGTGTTACCCTTATGTTTTTTTTGATATCGGGCATAAAAAACGACAGTGTTACCCTTATGTTTTTTTGATATCGGGCAATAAAAAAACGACAGTTGTTACCCTTATGTTTTTTTTGAATATCGGGCATAAAAAAACGACAGTGTTACCCCTTATTTTTTTTTGATATCGGCCATTAAAAAAAGACAGTGTTTACCCTTGTGTTTTTTTTGTGATATCGGGCAATAAAAAAACGACAGTATTACCCCTTAGGTTTTTTTGATACAGGGCAATAAAAAACGACAGTGTTTTCCTCTTATGTTTTTTTTGATATCGGGCAATAAAAACGACAGTTGTTACCTCCTTATGTTTTTTTTGATATCGGGCCATAAAAAACACAGTGTTACCCTTATGTTTTTTTTTAAATATTGGGCAATAAAAAAAGACAGTGTTACCCCCTATGTTTTTTTTGATATCGGGCAATAAAAAACGACAGTGTTACCCTTATGTTTTTTGGATATCGGCCAGAAAAAACAACAGTGTTACCCTTATGTTTTTTTGATACCGGGCCAAATAAAAAAACGACAGTGTAACCCTTAATTGTCTTTTTTGATATCGGGCCATCAAAAAGACAGTGTTAACCCCTTATTTTTTTTTTTAATATCGCGGCATTAAAAAAGGACAGTGGTTACCCTTATGTTTTTTCCGATATCAGGCAATAAAAAAACGAACAGTGGTTACCCTTACGTTTTTTTTTGAATACCGGGCCATAAAAAACCGACAGTGCTACCCCCTTATGTGTTTTTTTAAATAGGGGGAATAAAAAAACGAACAGTGGTAACCTCCTTATGTTTTTTTTTTGATATCGGGCCATAAAAAAAACGACAGTGTAAATCTTATGTTTTTTTTGATATCGGCAATAAAAAAACACCACAGTGCTACCCTTATGTTTTTTTTGATAACGGGCATAAAGAAAACGACAGTGTTACCCTTATGTTTTTTTTGATATACGGGCCATAAAAAACTGACAGTGTTACGCCTTACTGTTTTTTTTAATATAGGGCAATAAAAAAAGGACAGTGTTACCCCTTATGTTTTTTTTGATATCGGGCCATAAAAAAAGGACAGTGTTTACCCCATATTTTATTATTGGATAATAAACAACAGTGTTACCCCTTATGTTTTTTTTGATATCGGGCCATAAAAAACGAAAGTGTTACCCCTCAGTTTTGTTTGATAAATAACGACAGTGTTTCCCCTTATGTTTTTTTTGATATCGGGCAATAAAAAAACGACAGTGTTACCCCTTATGTTTTTTTTGATATTGGGCAATAAAAAAAGACAGTGTTACCCCTTATGTTTTTTTTTTGATATTGGGCAATAAAAAAACGACAGTGTAACCCCTTATGTTTTTTTTGATATCGGGCCATAAAAAACGACAGTGTAACCCCTTATGTTTTTTTTGATATCAGGCCATAAAAACGACAGTATTACCCCTTATGTTTTTTTTAATATAGGGCAATAAAAAAGGACAGTGTTACCCCATATGTTTTATTTGATAATAAACGACAGTGTTACCCCTTATGTTTTATTTGATGACGGGCAATAAAAAAACGACAGTGTTACCCCTTGTGTTTTATTTGATGACGGGCAATAAAAAACGACAGTGTTACCCCTTATGTTTTTTTTGATATCGGGCAATAAAAAAGGACAGTGTTACCCCATATGGTTTATTTGATAATAAACAACAGTGTTACCCCTTATGTTTTTTTGATATCGCGCAATAAAAAAAACACAGTGTTACCCCTTATGTTTTTTTTGATATCGGGCCAGAAAAAACAACAGTGTTACCCCTTATGTTTTTTTTGATACCGGGCAATAAAAAAACGACAGTGTAACCCCTTATGTTTTTTTTGATATCGGGCCATAAAAAACGACAGTGTTACCCCTTATGTTTTTTTTGATATCGGGCCATAAAAAAACGACAGTGTTACCCCTTATGTTTTTTTTAATATCGGGCAATAAAAAAGGACAGTGTTACCCCTTATGTTTTTTTTGATATCGGGCAATAAAAAAACGACAGTGTTACCCCTTATGTTTTTTTTGATATCGGGCAATAAAAAAACGACAGTGTTACCCCTTATGTTTTTTTTGATATCGGGCCATAAAAAACGACAGTGTTACCCCTTATGTTTTTTTTGATATCGGGCAATAAAAAAACGACAGTGTTACCCCTTATGTTTTTTTTGATATCGGGCCATAAAAAACGACAGTGTTACCCCTTATGTTTTTTTTGATATCGGGCAATAAAAAAACGACAGTGTTACCCCTTATGTTTTTTTTGATATCGGGCCATAAAAAACGACAGTGTTACCCCTTATGTTTTTTTTAATATCGGGCATTAAAAAAGGACAGTGTTACCCCTTATGTTTTTTTTGATATCGGGCAATAAAAAAACGACAGTGTTACCCCTTATGTTTTTTTTGATATCGGGCCATAAAAAACGACAGTGTTACCCCTTATGTTTTTTTTTTGATATCGGGCAATAAAAAACGACAGTGTTACCCCTTATGTTTTTTTTGATATCGGGCCATAAAAAACGACAGTGTTACCTCTTATGTTTTTTTTGAATATCCGGGCAATAAAAAAACGACAGTGTTACCCCTTATGTTTTTTTTGATATCGGGCCATAAAAAACAACAGTGTTACCCCTTATGTTTTTTTTTAATATTGGGCAATAAAAAAAGACAGTGTTACCCCTTATGTTTTTTTTGATATACGGCAATAAAAAAAACGACAGTGTTACCCCTTATGTTTTTTTTGATATCGGGCCAGAAAAAACAACAGTGTTACCCCTTATGTTTTTTTTTTGATACCGGGCCAATAAAAAAACGACAGTGTAACCCCTTATGTCTTGTTTGATAAATAACGACAGTGTTTTCCCTTATGTTTTTTTTTGATATCGGCATTAAAAAAACGACAGTGTACCCCTTATGTTTTTTGATATTGGGCAATAAAAAAAGACAGTGTTACCCCATGTGTTTTTTTTTGATATTGGGCAATAAAAAAAAAAACGACAGTGTAAACCCTTATGTTTTTTTTGATATCGGGGCCATAAAAAAACAAACAGTGTTACCCTTAGTTTTTTTTATATCGGGCCAATAAAAACGACAGTGTTTACCCCTTATGTTTTTTTTGATATCGGGCCATAAAAAAAACGAATAGAGTTACCTATGTTTTTTTTGATATCGGGCCATAAAAACGACAGTGTTACCCCTTAATGTTTTTTTTGATATCGGGCAATAAACGACAGTTGTTACCCCTTATGTTTTTTTGATATCGGGCATCAAAAACGACAGTGTTACCGCCTTATGTTTTTTTTTAATATAGGGCAATAAAAAAGGACAGTATTACCTTATGTTTTTTTTGTGATTCGGGCAATAAAAAAGGACAGTGGTTACCCCCATATGTTTATTTTTGATAATAAACGACAGTGTTACACGCTTATGTTTTATTTGATACGGGCAATAAGAAAACGACAGTGTTTACCCTCTGGTTTTTATTTGATGAACGGGCAATAAAAAACGACAGTGTTACCCCTTATGTTTTTTTTTTTATGTCCGGCAATATAAAAAGGCAGATAAAAAGCGACAGTGTTTACCCCTTAAACGCTTTAATTTGATAAATGAACAGTTTTGGTTCAGGGTAGTTTAGGGTTATGTGTCATACTCAGGGACACAACAAATCTTGGCAGGAGGACCTGGGATTGAACAAGCAACCTATTGGTTTAGGTGACAACTGCTCTACCCCTGAGCTAAAACTACTCGTTTATTTCGATACAAAACGACAGTGTTACCCCTTACGTTTTAATTTGACGACAGCAATTAAAAAACGACAGTGTTAACGCCTTATGTTTTTTTTTGGATGACGGGAAATTAAAAACGACAGTGTTACCCCTTATGTTTTTTTTGATGTCGGGCAATAAAAAACGACAGTGGTTACCCCTTACGTTTTGTTTGATAAAAACGACAATGTTAACCCTTATGTTTATTTGATGAACAGGCATATAAAACGACAGTGTTACCCCCTTATGTTTTTTTTCTTATATCAGATCGGGCAATAAAAAACGACAGTGTTACCCCTTATGTTTTTTTTGATGACGGGCAATAAAAAACGACAGTGTTACCCTTATGGTTTTTTTGATGTCAGGCAATAAAAAAAGACGAATAATAAACGACAGTGCTACCTGTTACGTTTTATTTGATGACGGGCAATTAAAAAACGACAGCGTTACCCCTTACGCTTTATTTGATAAAAGAACAGTTTGGTTCAGGGTAGTTAGGGTTATGTGTCATACTCAGGGACACACAAATCTTGGCTAGGAGGACCTGGGGATCGAACTAGCAACCTATTGGTTAGGTGACAACTGCTCTACCCCCTGAGCTAAAACTATTCGTTTATTCGATACAAAACGACAGTGTTACCCCTTACGTTTTATTTGACGACAGCAATAAAAAACGACAGTGTTAACCCTTATGTTTTTTTTGATGACGGGAAATAAAAAACGACAGTGTTACCCCTTATGTTTTTTTTGATGTCGGGCAATAAAAAACGACAGTGTTATCCCTTACGTTTTGTTTGATAAAAAACGACAGTGTTACCCCTTATGTTTTATTTGATGACAGGCAATATAAAACGACAGTGTTACCCCTTATGTTTTTTTTCTATATCGGGCAATAAAAAACGACAGTGTTACCCCTTATGTTTTTTTTGATGACGGGCAATAAAAAACGACAGTGTTACCCTTATGGTTTTTTTGATGTCAGGCAATAAAAAAAGACGAATAATAAACGACAGTGCTACCCGTTACGTTTTATTTGATGACGGGCAATTAAAAAACGACAGCGTTACCCCTTATGTTTTTTTTGATATCGGGCAATAAAAAACGACAGTGTTACCCCTTATGTTTTTTTTGATATCGGGCAATAAAAAACGACAGTGTTACCCCTTATGTTTTTTTTGATATCGGGCAATAAAAAACGACAGTGTTACCCCTTATGTTTTATTTGATGACGGGCAATAAAAAACGACAGTGTTACCCCTTATGTTTTTTTTGATATCGGGCCATAAAAAACGACAGTGTTACCCCTTATGTTTTTTTTAATATTGGGCAATAAAAAAAGACAGTGTTACCCCTTATGTTTTTTGATATCGGGCAATAAAAAACGACAGTGTTACCCCTTATGTTTTTTTTGATAATCGGGCCAGAAAAACAACAGTGTTACCCCTTATTTTTTTTTTGATAACCGGGCAATATAAAAAAACGACAGTGTAAACCCCTTATGTCTTTTTTGATATCGGGCCATAAAAAAACGACAGTGTTACCCCTTATGTTTTTTCTTAAATATTGGGCATTAAAAAAGGACAGTGTTTACCCCTTATGTTTTTTTTTTGATATCAGGCAATTAAAAAACGACAGTGTTTACCCTTATTGTTTTTTTTGATACCCATCACACACCACTAGGGATAAAACGACAGTGTTTACCCCTTATGTTTTTTTTGATATATCGGGCAATAAAAAAAGACGGCAAGTTAACCCTTATATGTTTTTTTTTGATATCGGGCCATAAAAAAACGACAGTGTTAACCCTTAAGTGTTTTTTTTTATATCGGGCAATAAAAAACGACAGTGTTACCCCTTATGGTATTTTTTGATATCGGGCCATAAAAAACGAAAGTGTTACCCCTCAGTTTTGTTTGATAAATAACGACAATGTTTCCCCTTATGTTTTTTGTGATATCGGGCAATAAAAAAACGACAGTGTTACCCCTTATGTTTTTTTTTGATATTGGGCCATAAAAAAACGACAGTGTAACCCCTTATGTTTTTTTTGATATCGGGCCATAAAAAACGACAGCGTTAACCCCTTATGTTTTTTTTTATATCGGGCAATAAAAAAACTACAGTGTTAACCCTTATGTTTTTTTTGATATCGGGCCATAAAAAAACGACAGTGTTACCCCTCATGTTTTTTTTGATATCGGGCAAAAAAAAAAACGACAGTGTTTACCACTTATGTTTTTTTTGATATCGGGCCATAAAAACAGACAGTGTTACCCTTATGTTTTTTTTTGATATCGGGCAATAAAAAAGGACAGTGTTTACCCCATATGTTTTATTTGATAATAAACGACAGTGTTACCCCTTATGTTTTATTTGATGACGGGCAATAAAAAAACGACAGTGTTACCCCTTGTGTTTTATTTGATGACGAGCAATAAAAAACGACAGTTTTACCCCTTATGTTTTTTTTTATGTCGGGCAATAAAAAAAGGCAGATAAAAAGCGACAGTGTTACCCCATATGTTTTATTTGATAATAAACGACAGTGTTACCCCTTATGTTTTATTTGATGACGGGCAATAAAAAAACGACAGTGTTACCCCTTGTGTTTTATTTGATGACGGGCAATAAAAAACGACAGTGTTACCCCTTATGTTTTTTTTTATGTCGGGCAATAAAAAAAGGCAGATAAAAAGCTACAGTGTTACCCCTCACCCTTACGTTTTATTTGATAAAAAGAAACAGTTTGGTTCAGGGTAGTTAGGGTTATGTGTGTCATACTCAGGGAACACACAAATCTTGGCTAGGAGGACCTGGGGATCGAACTAGCAACCTATTGGTTAGGTGACAACTGCTCTACCCCCTGAGCTAAAACTACTTGTTTATTCGATAAAAAACGACATTGATACCCCTTACGTTTTATTTGACGACAGCAATAAAAAACGACAGTGTTAACCCTTATGTTTTTTTTGATGACGGGAAATAAAAAACGACAGTGTTACCGCTTATGTTTTTTTTGATGTCGGGCAATAAAAAACGACAGTGTTACCCCTTACGTTTTGTTTGATATAAAACGACAGTGTTACCCTTATGGTTTTTTTGATGTCGGGCAATAAAAAAAGACGAATAATAAATGACAGTGCTACCCGTTACGTTTTATTTGATGACGGGCAATAAAAAACGACAGTGTTACCCCTTATGTTTTTTTTGATATCGGGCCGTAAAAACGACAGCGTTACCCCTTATGTTTTTTTTAATATCGGGCAATAAAAAAGGACAGTGATACCCCTTATGTTTTTTTTGATATCGGGCTATACAAAAAACAGACAGTGTTACCCTTCTTCATGTTTTTTTTGATATTCGACGCATAAAAAACGAGTTGTTACTCCTTATATCTTTTTTTAATATTGGGCAATAAAAAATAAGACAGATGTTACCCCTTTATGTTTTTTTTTGAATCGCGGCAATTAAAAAAACGACAGCGTTACCCAGGCCTTATGTTTTTTTTGATATTCGCGGCCCATAAAAAACGACAGTGTTACCCCCTTATGTTTTTTTTATGCTGAATCGGGGCAATATAAAAAACGACAGTGTAACCCCTTATATTTTTCTTTGGATATCGGGCCACTAAAAAACGACAGGTGTTACCCCTTAATGTTTTTTTTTGATATCGGGCACAATAAAAAAACGACAGTGTTACCGCCCTTATGGTTTTTTTGATATCGGACCATAAAAAAACGACAGTGTTACCCTTATGTTTTTTTTGATATCGGGCAATAAAAAACGACAGTGTTACCACCCTTATGTTTTTTTTGATATCGGGCCATAAAAAAAGACGAAAGTGTTACCCTCAGTTTTGTTGGATATATCAACGACAGTGGTTCTCCCCTTATGTTTTTTTTGATATCATCGGGCCCAATAAAAAAACGCAACAGTGTACCCTTATGTTTTTTTTTGATATTGGGCAAATAAAAAAACGACAGGTGTAACCCTCTTATGTTCTTTTTGATAATCGGGCCATAAAAACGACAGGGTTACCCTCCCTTATGTTTTTTAATATCGGGCAATAAAAAAACGACAGTGTTAGTCACCCTTATGTTTTTTTTTGATATCGAGCCATAAAAAAAACGACAGTGTATACCCTTATGTTTTTTTTGATATCGGGCAATAAAAAAACGACAGTGTTACCCCTTATGATTTTTTGATAATCGGGCCATAAAAACGACAGTGTTACCCCTTATGTTTTTTTTTATATATAGGGCAATAAAAAGGACAGTGTTACCCCTTATGTTTTTTTTTGATATCGGGCCAATAAAAAAGGACAGTGTTACCCCATATGTTTTATTTGATAATAAACGACAGTGTTACCCCTTATGTTTTATTTGATGACGGGCAATAAAAAACGACAGTGTTACCCCTTATGTTTTTTTTTATGTCGGGCAATAAAAAAAGGCAGATAAAAAGCGACAGTGTTACCCCTTACGCTTTATTTGATAAATGAACAGTTTGGTTCAGGGTAGTTAGGGTTATGTGTCATACTCAGGGACACACAAATCTTGGCTAGGAGGACCTGGGGATTGAACTAGCAACCTATTGGTTAAGTGACAACGTGCTCTACCCCCTGAGCTAAACTACTCACTCGTTTATTTCGATACAAAACGACAGTGTTGAACCCTTACGTTTTATTTGACGACAGCATAAAAAAACGACTAGTGTTAACCCTTATGTTTTTTTTGATGACGGGAATAAAAAACGAACACGTGTTACCCTTATGTTTTTTTGATGTGGGCAGATAAAAACGACAGTGTTACCCCTTACGTTTTGTTTGATAAAAAATGACAATGGTTACCCCTATTATGTTTTATTTTGATTGACAGGCAATATAAATACGACAGTGTTACCACCCTTATGTTTTTTATTCTATATCGGGCAATAAAAAACGTAAAATACGACAGTGTTACCCCTTATGCTTTTTTTGAGACGGGCAATAAAAAAACGACAGTGTTACACTTATGGTTTTTTGGATTGTCGGGCAATAAAAAAACGACAGTGTACTACCTTATGTTTTTTTGATATCGGGCCATAAAAAACGAACAGTGTTTACCCCATATATTTTTTTTTAATATTGGGCAATAAAAAAGACAGTGTTTACCCTTAATGTTTTTTTTGAAATCGGGCCAATAAAAAAACGACAGTGTTACCCCTTATGTTTTTTTTGCATAGTCGGCCAGAATAAAACAACAGTGTTACTCCTTATTTTTTTTTTGATACCGGCAATAAAAAACGACAGGTGTAACCCCTTAATGTCTTTTTGATATCGGGCCATAAAAAACGACAGTGTTACCCCTTATGTTTTTTTTGATATATCGGGCAATAAAAAAACGACAGTGTAACCCCTTATGTTTTTTTTGATATCGGGCCATAAAAAACGACAGTGTTACCCCTTATGTTTTTTTTTTATATCGGGCAATAAAAAAACGACAGTGTTACCCCTTATGTTTTTTTTGATATCGGGCCATAAAAAACGAAAGTGTTACCCCTCAGTTTTGTTTGATAAATAACGACAATGTTTCCCCTTATGTTTTTTGTGATATCGGGCAATAAAAAAACGACAGTGTTACCCCTTATGTTTTTTTTGATATTGGGCAATAAAAAAAGACAGTGTTACCCCTTATGTTTTTTTTTGATATTGGGCAATAAAAAAACGACAGTGTTACCCTTATGTTTTTTGATATCGGGCCATAAAAACGACAGCGTTACCGCGTTATGTTTTTTTTATATCGGGCAATAAAAAATACAGTGTTACCCGCTTATGTTTTTTTTGATATCGGCCAAAAAAACACAGTGTTACCCCTCATGTTTTTTTGATATCGGGCAAATAAAAACCACGAACAGTGTAACCCATTATGGTTTTTTTGATATCGGCCATAAAAACGACAGTGTTACCGACCTTATGTTTTTTTTGATATCGGGCAAGTAAAAAAGGACAGTGTTTACCCCCATATGTTTTTATTTGATAATAAATCGACAGTGGTTACCGCTTACATGTTTTATTTTATGACGGGCAATAAAAAACGACAGTGTTACCTTGTGTTTTATTTGATGACGGGCGAATAAAAAACGACCAGTTTTACGCCCTTATGTTTTTTTATGTCGGGCAATTAAAAAAGGCAGATAAAAAAGCGACAGTGTTACCCATATGTTTTTTTGATAATAAACGACAGTGTTACCCCTTATGTTTTTATATCGGGCAATAAAAACGAAGTGTAAACCCCGTATGTTTTTTTTGATATCGGGCCTAAAAAACGAACACAGTGGTTACCCCTTATGTTTTTTTTGATAATCGGCAATAAAAAATACGACAGTGTACCCTTATGTTTTTTTTGATTCGGGCCATAAAAAAACGACAGTGTTACCTCTTATGTTTTGTTTTTAAATAGGGGAATAAAAAAACGACAGTGTAACCCCTTAATGTTTTTTTTTGATATCGGCCATAAAAACGAAGTATTACCTCAGTTTTTTGTTTGATAAATAACGACAGTGTTTCCCCTTATGTTTTTTTTTGATATCGGCAATAAAAAAAACGACAAGTTTTAACCCCTTATGTTTTTTTGATATTTTTGGCAATAAAAAGAAGCAGTGTTACCCCATGTGTTTTTTTTTGCATATTGGGCATAAAAAAAAAAAACGACAGGTAACCCTTATGTTTTTTTGATTCGGGCCATAACAAACAACGTGTTACCACTTATCGTTTTTTTTTATAATCGGGAATTAAAAAACGACAGTGTTACCCATTTATGTTTTTTTTGATATCGGCCTAAAAAAAGACAGAGTTACCTTAT
>OLKM01001674.1:17115-72197 GCA_900291075.1 Melanogrammus aeglefinus
TATCGGGGCATAACAAACGCAGTGTAACCCCTTTATGGTTTTTTTTGATATCGGGCCATAACGACAGTGGTTCCCCTTATGTTTTTTTGATAGTTTGGGCAATAAAACGACAGTTGTTACCCGTATGTTTTTTTTTGATATCGCGGCCATTAAAAACGAGTGGTTACCCCTTATGTTTTCTTTTGATATCGGGCATTAAAAACGACAGTTTTTACCCTTTATGTTTTTTTTGATTATCGGGCCCATAAAAAACGACAGTGTTACCCTTTTGTTTTTTTTGATATCGGGCCAGAAACACAACGTGTTACCCCTATGTTTTTTTTGATACGGGGGCATTAAAAAAACGCCGTGTACCCCTTTATGTCTTTTTTGTATCGGGCCATTAAAACAGACAGTGTTACCCCTTTGTTGTTTTATATTGGGCATTAAAAAGGACAGTGTTACCCCTTATGTTTTTTTTTTAAATTCAGCGCATAAAAAAAACGACAGTGTTCCCTGTATGTTTTTTTTGATATCGGCATAAAACGACAGTGTTACCCTTTTTTTGTTTTTTTGATATATCGCGCATAAACGACAGGGTACACTTATGTTTTTTTTATGGGCCATAAAAACAGTGGTTACCCCTTTATGTTTTTTTTTTATCGGGGCAATTTAAAACGACGTGTTACCCCTTATGTTTTTTTTTTGATTATCGAGGCCATTAAAACGAAAGGTGTTACCCTTCAGTTTTTGTTTGTAATAACGACCAGTGGTTCCCCTTATGTTTTTTTTGATATCGGCTAAAAAAGGAGACAGTGTTACCCTTATGTTTTTTTGTATCGGGCAATAAAAGGACGTGTTACCGTTGTTTATTGTAATAACGCAGTGTTACCCTTATGTTTTATTTGTATCTGGGCATAAAACGGACAGTGTTACCTCTTTTAGTTTTTTTTAGTATGGGCCATAAAACGACGTGTTACCCTTATGGTTTTTTTTGATATCGGGCAATAAAACGACAGTTGTTTACCCTTTGTTTTTTTTGATTCGGCAGAAAACCCAGTGTTACCCCTTATGTTTTTTTTTTGATACGGGCATAAAACGCATGTTACCTTATGTTTTTTTTTATATTGGGCATAAAAAAGGACAGTGTTACCCCTTATGTTTTTTTTTTGATATTCAGGCATAAAACCGCAGTGTACCCTTATGTTTTTTTTGATATCGGCATAACGGACAGGGGTACCTTATGTTTTTTGATGCGGCATAAAACGCAGTTGTTCCCCTTTGTTCTGTTTTTGATATGCGGGCAAGAACGACAGTGTTCCCTTATGTTTTTTTAATGTTAGGGCAATAAATAGGCGTTTACCCTTATGTTTTGTTGATATCGGGCAATTACCGGACGTGTTTACCCCATATGTTTTATTGTAATACGACGGTGTTACCCTTATGTTTTATTTTATTGACGTTGCAATAAAAACGACAGTTGTGACCCGCTTGTTGTTTTATTGATGACGGGCAATAAAACGGCAGATAAAAGCGACCGTGTACCCTTACGTTTATTGATAAAGGGAACGTTTTGGTTCAGGTCGTTAGGGTTAAGTGTTTCATACTCAGGGAACACAATCTTGGCTAGGAGGAACCTGGGCGATCGACTTGCAAACCTATTGGTTAGAGTGACAACTGCTCTACCCCCTGAGCTAAAAACTACTTGTTGATTCGGATACAAACGGACGTGTTACTTCGTTTTATTTGACGACAGCAATAAAGACGACAGTTGTTAACCTTTATGTTTTTTTGATTGACGGGAAATAAAAAACGCAGTGTACCCTCTATGTTTTTTTTTGATGTCGGCAATAAAAACGCATGTATCCCTTACGTTTTGTTTGATAAAACGACAGTTGTGTACCCTTATGTTTATTTGATGACAGGCAATATTTTAACGCCAGTGTTTAACCCTTATGTTTTTTTCTGTATCGCGGCATAAAAGACGTGGGTTCCCCTTTGTTTTTTGTATCGGGCTAAAACGGACATTGTTACCCTTATATTTTTTTTTATGGGCAATAAAAGACAGTGTTACCCCTTATGTTTTTTTTGATATCGGGCAATAAAAAACGACAGTGTTACCCCTTATGTTTTTTTGATTCGCGGCAGAAAAACACAGTGTTACCTTATGTTTTTTGATCCGAGGCAATAAAAACGACAGTGTCCCTTTTCTTTTTTTGATCGGCATAAACGGACGGCGTTACCTTAATGGTTTTTTTTAATATTCGGGCGTAAAAAGGGACAGTGTTCCCTTTATGTTTTTTTTGGATGTATCGGGGCTATAAAAACGGAAGTGTACCTTCATGTTTTTGATATCGAGCCATACAAAGGCGTGTTACCCTTATGTTTTTTTTAATATTGGGCAATAAAAGACAGTGTTACCCTTATGTTTTTTTTTGATATCGGGCATACAAAACGCAGTGTTACCTTAGTTTTTTTTTGAATATTTGCGGCCATAAAACGAACAGTTGTTACCCTTTATGTTTTTTTTGTATCGGGCAATAAAAAACCGACAGTGTAACCCGTATGGGTTTCTTTTTTGATATCGGCATAAAACGCAGTGTTACCTTATGTTTTTTTTTGGTTTGCGGCATAAAGACGTGTTACCCTTATGTTTTTTTTTGATATCGCGGCATAAAAACGACAGTTGTTACCCTTCCATTATTTTTTTTTGATATCGGGCAATAAAAACGCGTTTACCCTTTATGTTTTTTTTGATTGGGCTAATACCGGTTTACCCTTATGTTTTTTTTGATATCGCGGCAGAAAAAAACAACAGTGTTACCCTTATTGTTTTTTTGATACGGGGCATAAAAACGCCGTGTACCCTTATGTCTTTTTTTGATATCGGGCCGATCAACCGGACGTGTTACCTTATGTTTTTTTTTATTTGGCATTAAAAGGACGTTGTTCCCTTTATGTTTTTTTTGATATTCAGGCATAAAACGACCCGGTTGTTTACCCTTATGTTTTTTTATCGGGCCATAACGCAGTGTTACCCTATATGTTTTTTTTAATCGGGCATTAAAAACGACAGTGTTACCCTTATGTTTGTTTGATATCGGGCCTAAACGAAAGTGTACCTCAGTTTTGTTTGATTAATACGCGTGTTTCTCCTTATGTTTTTTTTGATATCGGGCATTAAAACGACAGTGTTACCCTTATGTTTTTTTGATATTTGGGCAATAAAAACTGACAGTGTTTCCCCTTATGGTTTTTTTTTGATTTTGGGGCAATAAAAAACGACAGCTGTACCTTATGTTTTTTTTGATATCGGGCCTAAAAACGCAGTGGTTACCCTTTGTTTTTTTATATCGCGGCAATAAAAAAACGGACCGTGTTTCCTTATGTTTTTTTGATATCGGGCATAAAAAACGAGTGTTTACCCTTATGGGTTTTTTTTTGACTATCTGGGCAATAAAAACGACAGTGTTCCCTTATGTGTTTTTTTGATATCGCGGCCATAACGACAGTTGTTCCCCTTATGTTTTTTTTGATATCTTGGCAATAAAACAACAGTGGTTACCCTTATGTTTTTTTTGATATCGGGCAATAAAACGGCCGTTGTTTTACCCCTTATTGTTTTTTTTGGATTATCGTGGCAATAAAACGAATGTTTACCCCTTGTGTTTTTTGATATCGGGCAATTAAAAACGCAGTTTACCCTTATTTTTTTTTATTACGGGCAATAAACGACAGTGTTGCCCTTATGTTTTTTTTTTTGATTCGGGCAATAAAACGACAGTGTTACCCCTTTGTTTTTTTTGATATTAGGGCAATAAAAAACGACAGTGTTACCCTTATTTTGTTTTTTTGATTATCGGGCAATAAAACATAATTGGTTACCCCTTTGTTTATTTTTGATGCCGGGCATAAACGACGTGTCCCCCTTATGTTTTTTTTCTGTATCGTGCATATTAAAGACAGTGTACCCTTTCTTTTTGTAAGATCACGACAGTTGTACCCCTTACTTTTATCTGTGGCGTGCAATAAAACAACAGTGTTACCCTTTGTTTTTGGTTTGATATCGGGCCATAAAAACGGAAGTGTGTACCCTCAGTTTTGTTTGCTTAATAACGACGTGGTTTTCCCTTTATGTTTTTTTTGATCGGGCATAACAAGGACGTGTTACCCCTTTATGTTTTTTTTTGTATCGGGGCAATAAAAGGACAGTGTTCCCGTATGTTTTATTTGATATAACGGACCAGGTGTTACCTTATGTTTTATTGATATTCGGGCAATAACGACAGTTTCCTCTTATGTTTTTTTTTAGATATCGGGCCATTAAAACGCGTGTTACCTTGTATGTTTTTTTTGATATCGGCGGCAATAAAACGACGTGTTCCCCTTATGTTTTTTTTTGATATCGGGCCAGAAAACAACAGTGTTACCCCCTTATGTTTTTTTTACCGGCAAAAAAAACGACGTTGTTTACCCTTATGTTTTTTTTATATTGCGGCATTAAAAAAGGACAGGTGGTTACCTTTGTTTTTTTTTGATATCCGCATTAAAAAAACGAGCAGTGTTACCCCTTTAGTTTTTTTTATAGCGGGCCATAAAAACGACTAGTGTTCCCTTATGTTTTTTTGTATCGGGCAAAAAACGACAGTGTTCCCCTTTATGTTTTTTTTGATTCGGGCAAAGAACGACGTGTTACCTTATGTTTTTTATTGTAGGGCTCAAAAAGGCAGTGTTTACCCTTGGGTTTTTTGATATCGGGGAATAAAAGAATTGTTACCTTATGTTTTATTTGATAATAACGGACAGTGTTTCCCTTATGGTTTTTATTTGATGAACGTGCAATTAAAACGACGTGTTTACCCTTGTGTTTTATTTGGAGGGCATAAAACTGGCGATAAAGCCTGTTTAACCCTTAGTTTTATTTGATAAGACGTTTGTTCAGGGTGATAGGGTTAGTGTTACTCAGGGATAACAATTTTTGGTAGGAGGACCTTGGGTCGAACTTGCAAACCTATTGGTTAGTGGGACACTCTCTACCCCCTGAGTTAACTTACTTGTTTTCGATACAACGCCGTGTTACCTTAGGTTTTTGCGACGCATAACGAAGTGTTAATCCTTATGTTTTTTTTGATGACGGGAAATAACGACAGTGATTCCCTTATGTTTGTTTGTGTCGGGCATAAACGGACGTGTTATCCCCTTACTTTTTGTTGATAAAAACGACAGTGTTTCCCCTTATGTTTTATTGATGCAGGCATATAAACGACGTGTTTACCCTTATGTTTTTTTCTGTATTCGGCATAAAAACTGACAGTGTTACCCTTATGTTTTTTTTGATGACTGGGATAAACGGACGTGTTAACCCTTATGGTTTCTTTTTGATTGTCGGGCATAAAAAAAGCGGAATAATCCACGACAGTGCTACCGTTTTATGTTTTTTTCTATTTGGATGAGGGCATAAAACGACGTGTACCCCTTATGTGTCTGGGATATCGGGCCATAAACGACAGCGTTACTTATGTTTTTTTTAATTCGGGCATAACAAAGGACGTTGGTGACCCTTTGTTTTGTTTTTGATATCGGGCTATTAACGACAGTGTTTCCTTCATGGTTTTTTTTGATATCAGCATAAAAGGACGTTGTTTCCCCTTATTGTTTGTTTTAATATTGGGCATAAAAAGACAGTGGTTTACCCTTATGTTTTTTTTGATATCGGGCATAAAACGGACAGTGTTACCCCTTATGTTTTTTTTTGTATCGGGCCTAACGACAGTGTTTACCCTTATGTTTTTTTTGTATCGGGCAATACAATCGACAGTGTACCCCTTATGTTTTTTTTTGATAGCGGGCCATAAAACGACGTGTTGACCCTTATGTTTTTTTTGTACTTGCGGGCAATAAAACGACAGTGTTACCCTTATGTTTTTTTGATATCGGTATAAAAACGACCGTGTTACCTTTCATTGTTTTTTTGATTAGTCGAGCCTAAAAGGACCAGTGTCCCTTAATGTTTTTTTTTAATATTTGGGCTAAAAGACAGTGTTACTTATGTTTTTTTTGATATGCGGGCAATTTACAAACACCCGTGTTTACCCCTGTTGTTTTTTTTTGTGATATTGGGCCATAAAAACGACAGTGTTACCCCTTATGTTTTTTTTTGATATCGGGCAATAAAAAAACGACAGTGTTACCCCTTATGTTTTTTTTTGATATCGGGCCATAAAAAACGACAGTGTTACCCCTTATGTTTTTTTTGATATCGGGCAATAAAAAAACGACAGTGTTACCCCTTATGTTTTTTTTGATATCGAGCCATAAAAAACGACAGTGTTACCCCTTATGTTTTTTTTAATATCGGGCAATAAAAAAGGACAGTGTTACCCCTTATGTTTTTTTTGGATATGGGGCCATAAAAAAGACAGTGTTACCCCTTATGTTTTTTTTTTGATATCGGGGGCAGAAAAACACAAGTGTTACCCCTTATGTTTTTTTGTATCCGGGCAATAAAAAACGACATGTAACCCCTTATGTTCTTTTTTGATATCGGGCCATAAAAACGGACATGTTTACCCCTTATGTTTTTTTTTAATATTGGGATTAAAAAAGGACAGTGTTACCCTTAGTGTTTTTTTGATATAGGCAATAAAAAAACGACAGTGTACCCCTTATGTCTTTTTTGATATCGCGGCCATAAAAACGACAGTGTTACCCCTTATGTTTTTTTTGATAATTATCGGGGCATAAAAAACGCAGTGGAGACCCCTTATGTATTTTTTTGATATCGGGCCATTAAAACGCAGTGTTTACCCTTATGTTTTTTTTTATATCGGGCAATAAAAACACGGACGAGTGTTATACCCTTGATGTTTTTTGAGATATCGGGCCATAAAAACGAAAGTGTACACCCTCAGTTTTGTTTGATAAATAACGACAGTGTTTCTCCTTTATGTTTTTTTTGATATCGGGCAATAAAAAAACGACAGTGTTACCCTTAATGTTTTTTTTGATATTGAGCAATAAAAAAAGACAGTGTTACCCCTTATGTTTTTTTTTGATAATTGGGCAATAAAAAAACGACAGTGTAACCCCTTATGTTTTTTTGATATCGGGCCATAAAAACGACAGTGTTACCCTTATGTTTTTTTTATATCGGGCAATAAAAAAACGACAGTGTTACCTCCTTATGTTTTTTTTGATTATCGGGCCATAAAAAAACGACAGTGTTACCCTATGTTTTTTTTGATATCGGGCAATAAAAAACACGACAGTGGTTCCCCCTTATGTTTTTTTTTGATATCGGCCATAAAACACGACGAGGTTGTACACCTTATGTTTTTTTTGATATCTGGCAATAAAAACAACAGTGTTACCCCTTATGTTTTTTTTGATATCGGGCAATAAAAACGACAGTGTTACCCCTTATGTTTTTTTTGATATCGGGCAATAAAAAAACGACAGTGTTACCCCTTTGTTTTTTTTGATATCGGGCAATAAAAAACGACAGTGTTACCCCTTATGTTTTTTTTGATAACGGGCAATAAAAAAACGACAGTGTTGCCCCTTATGTTTTTTTTTGATATCGGGCAATAAAAAACGACAGTGTTACCCCTTATGTTTTTTTTGATATCGGGCAATAAAAAACGACAGTGTTACCCCTTATGTTTTTTTTGATATCGGGCAATAAAAAACAATAATGTTACCCCTTATGTTTTATTTGATGACGGGCAATAAAAAACGACAGTGTCACCCCTTATGTTTTTTTTGGTATCGTGCAATATTAAAAGACAGTGTTACCCTTTACGTTTTGTAAGATAAAAAACGACAGTGATACCCCTTACATTTTATCTGATGACGTGCAATAAAAAACAACAGTGTTACCCCTTATGTTTTTTTTGATATCGGGCAATAAAAAACGACAGCGTTACCCCTTACGTTTTATTTGATGACGGGCAATAAAAAACAACAGTGTTACCCATTATGTTTTATTTGATGACGGGCAATAAAAAACAACAGTGTTACGCCTTATGTTTTTTTTGATATCAGGCAATAAAAAACGACAGTGTTACCCCTTACGTTTTTTTTGATATCGGGCAATAAAAAACAACAGTTTTACCCCTCATGTTTTTTTTGATATCGGGCAATAAAAAACTACAGTGTTACCCCTTACATTTTATTCGATGACGGGGAATAAAAAACAACAGTGTTACCCCTTATGTTTTTTTTTGATATCAGGCAATAAAAAACTACAGTGTTACCCCTTACGTTTTATTTGATATCGGGCAATAAAAAACGATAGTGTTACCCCTTATGTTTTATTTGATATCGGGCAATAAAAAACGACAGTGTTACCCCATATGTTTTTTTTGATATCGGGCAATAAAAAATGACAGTGTAACCCCTTATGTTTTATTTGATAAAAAACAACAGTGTTACCCCTTACGTTTTATTTGATGACGGACAATAAAAAATGACAGTGTTACCCCTTATGTTTTATTTGATAAAAAACAACATTGTTACCCCTTATGTTTCATTTAATGACGGGCACTAAAAAACGACAGTGTTACCCCTTATGTTTTATTTGATATCGGGCAATTAAAAACGACAGTGTTACCCCTTATGTTTTTTTTTCATATTGGGCAATAAAAAACGACAGTGTTACCCCTTATGTTTTTTTTGATATCGGGCAATAAAAAACTACAGTGTTATTCCTTACATTTTATTTGATGACGGGGAATAAAAAACAACAGTGTTACCCCCTTATGTTTTATTTGATGACGGGCAATAAAAAACGACAGTGTTACCCCTTATGTTTTATTTGATATCGGGCAATAAAAAACGACAATGTTACCCCTTTTGTTCTTTTTTTATTTCGGGCAATAAAAAATGACAGTGTTACCCCTTATGTTTTATTTGATAAAAAACAAAAGTGTTACCCCTTACGTTTTATTTGATGACGGGCAATAAAAAATGACAGTGTTACCCCTTATGTTTTATTTGATAAAAAACAGCATTGTTACCCCTTATGTTTTATTTGATGACGGGCAATAAAAAACGACAGTGTTACCCCTTATGTTTTTTTTGATATCGGGCAATTAAAAAACGACAGTGTTACCCCTTATGTTTTATTTGATGACGTGCAATAAAAAACGACAGTGTTACCCCTTACGTTTTGTTAGATAAAAAACGACAGTGTTACCCCTTTGGTTTTTTTGGATATCGGGCAACAAAAAACGACAGTGTTACCCCTTACGTTTTGTTTGATAAAAAACGACAGTGTTACCCCTTTCGTTTTATCTGATGACGGGCAATAAAAAACAACAGCGTTACCCCTTATGATTTATTTCTTGACGGGCAATAAAAAACGACAGTGTTATCCCTTATGTTTTTTTTTGATATCGGGCAATAAAAAACCACAGTGTTATCCCTTATGTTTTTTTTTTGATATCGGGCAATAAAAAACGACAGTGTTACCCCTCATGTTTTTTTTGATATCGGACAATAAAAAACCACAGTGTTACCCCTTATGATTTTTTTGATATCGGGCAATAAAAAATGACAGTGTTACCCCTTATCTTTTATTTGATAAAAAACAACAGTGTTACCCCTTACGTTTTGTTTGATAAAAAACAACAGTGTTACCCCTTACGTTTTGTTTGATAAAAAACGACAGTGTTACCCCTTACGTTTTTTTTCATATCGGGCAATAAAAAACTACAGCGTTAACCCTTACGTTTTGTTTGATAAAAAACGACAGTGTTACCCCTTTGGTTTTATTTGATGACGGGCAATATAAACGACAGTGTTACCCCTTACATTTTTTTTCATATCGGGCAATAAAAAACGACAGTGTTACCCCTTACGTTTTGTTTGATAAAAAACGACAGTGTTACCCCTTACGTTTTATTTGATAACGGGCAATATAAAACGACCGTGTTACCCCTTATGTTTTTTTTTGATATCGGGCAATCAAAAATGACAGTGTTACCCCTTACGTTTTATTTGTTGATGGGCATTAAAAAACAACAGTGTTACCCCTTATGTTTTATTTGATAAAAAACGTCAGTGTTACCCCTTATGTTTTATTTGATGACGGGCAATAAAAAACGTCAGTGTTACCCCTTATGTTTTATTTGATATAGGGCATAAAAAACAACAGTGTTACCCCTTACGTTTTGTTTGATAAAAAACGACAGTGTTACCCCTTACGTTTTATCTGACGACGGGCAATAAAAACAACAGTGTTACCCCTTACGTTTTATATGATGACGGGCAATAAAAAACGACAGTGTTACCCCTTTTGTTTCGATTGATAAAAACGACAGTGTTACCCCTTATTTTTTATTTGATAAAAAACGACGGTTACCCCTTATGTTTTATTTGATGACGGGCAATAAAAAACAACAGTGTTACCCGTTACCCCTTATGTTTTATTTGATGACGGGCAATAAAAAATCACAGTGTTACCCCTTATGTTTTATTTGATATCGGGCAAAAAAAAAGACAGTGTTACCCCTTACGTTTTGTAAGATAAAAAATGACAGTGTTACCCCTTCTAGTGGGTACACGGCGTATACCTGCGTATCACGTAGACTACACCACTGCCTATATTCCAGCTGGCCAATAACCTTATCCAAACAAATCCAAATATTTTTGTATTAAGTCTATAATGTAAAGCCTATTTATGATTCAAAGTTATTGTTGATCTTTTTTTTTTTACATAAAAAAACTTACAGACAAAACCAGTTGTAATTACAAGAAGACATGGTACAATATATTTTTATTCTATGAAACGTACTTACATAGACAAGTGCATGCGTGTATGATATAGCCGGATTGTTTGACCATGAATTGATAAAACACATGCAGAAAAGGTGGACAACGTGTCTCTTATTCCCATAGATTTATTCCTTCGGCATTGAACCATAACCGTTAACATGTATACCTAATTGAAACCTGGTTTAAAGACCATGTCAAATTCTAGGCCTTCGCTTCCTCCAGCAAACATTCACAGCCTTAATCTCCTCTAATTTCAAAATTCCATCTTTTAGTTAAATAATTAAATAACGCCAACAATCCATAAATAACACAACGTGATTACAGAATAGGTGAGTGTAATAGATTCGGACTTTTGTTTGAATACACACATATTTTTTGTCTATTTATAGATTTTACATACATTGTAGTTAAACGCAAGAACCAAAACACTGAGGGCATGCATCTGGTCGGAAACAGGGAATACTGTTGTTCAACACCAGAGGGCGACAAATAAAATGGATCTACATGTCTATGGCGGCTAGCTAAAGTTCCATTGCGCACACAGCACGCCACGCAGAAGGCAGAACGCCACAACCACACCTACCACTCCCGCTTTAACTACCTACGCTCACGCACACACATGGACACATGGACACACGCACGCACGCACGCACGCACGCACGCACGCACACACACACACACACACACACACACACACACACACACACACACACACACACACACACACACACACACACCCACACACCCACACGCACACACACACACACACGCGCACACACACACACACACACACACACACACACACACACACACACACACACACACACACACACACACACACACACACACACACACACACACACACACACACACTCTATTGTCTCACCATCATTCAGTCAGTAACCACCCCCACCACCACCCAAATTTGTCCAGAGGCAGCTAAATAAATCAATCCCCATCTGGACTCCGCACTCTACTTCTCCTGCTCCGCCGCCTTGGCCTCGTTCATGTACTTGTCGATGAGATGGAGGGGGACCCCGCGTTGCATGAGCTCCATAAAGGTAAAGCCTCCTGCAGAGGGCAGAGCACGGATGCACGTGGTAAGGGAGAGGCAGGGATGTAAGGGGGGTGAGATACGAAGGGAGAGAGAAAGAAAGGGAGGCAGAGAGAGAGAGGGCTCTAACCCCTGAGTGAGGTTAAAGGTCATGTTTGTTGGGAAGGAGAAGGGGTTAGATTATCCTACAACAAAGCCATTATATTAAATTAAACGGTAGTATGAAGTCATTATCCGTTGTGTGTATTTTTTGGTTAATTTTACCCTTTAGTAAGACTTTACCGGAAGAGTGTAATAGTTCCACTGGCCACTTAGTGGTGGGTCATATATACAGGCCTCTGAGACCACCCCTTTGTCTAAAAATCTAGAATTATAAGAAATCATAACTCTGAAGCAAGCTGTGGTCCCACGTAGGGCTGCTCGATTATGGGAAAAAATCATAATCACGATTATTTTGGTCAATATTGAAATCACGATTATTCAAACAATTATTTTTGAGGTTGAAAAAACATGTTGTATTTATTCAGTATGTCTCTCCCAAAAAATACTTAGAACTGAGAACTTAACTGAGAACTTACTCCTTAAAAAAATACACAAAATGGAAAGTAAAATAATATACAGATATGTATCCAGCTGTTCTGTCCTTTCTATAAAAAAAAATTAAATTAAAAAAATAATGAAAAAAAATCGAAAACCTCAATTTTGTGATCGTTTGACTCTAAAATCAAAATCGCGATCAAATTCGATTAATCGGCCAGCCCTAGGCCCACGTCAGAACGTTTCATGCAGAATAGAACTTACCTTCCCTCAGCAGCACAGATCACGTAAGATAAAATAAGATGACAGTAGATAAAATATTACTTTATTAATCCTGGGCACGAGCGATCACATGATCACACGACTAAAGCCTTTAGAAATAACCCTCTAGAATATGCACGTTGTATTTACTTTAGTCATGCTCAAGTCTGGTTGTTAAGGGGGCAATATCGAAGATCTCCAAAGATTTTTGTGGAAATAAATGTTTTCTAAATCACTATCTTTCACCAAATGAGGCAAGATCATAGTGAATGACCCACTCATGAAAGCCCTTGCATTAGCAGTATGATGAATGTTACGACCTGTGTGTGGCTGGCCTCATTCCCAGAATGCATTGAAATCACACCGGGGTGCAAAGTGAGTGAGGTGTTCTCCATCACCGAACAGCTGGCTGCTGCACCGGAGAGAGTATGGCAGAGCTACCACAACAGATTAGCTCTTCAACTCTTGTGTGTGTAGTTGCGTACTGTTTGTGTTCGCCATAGGTAATGCCTATGGAACGAAATTTAGATCTTTAAGATTGCCGCTTTAATGAGAATCAGTGGAACCAATCTTGCCTACTCACATACTATAACTACAACAGCATACACAGCACAGATACACATATAGAACTGTCATGCAAACATGCATTTCTATTTTGTCTGTGGTAAAAAAATAAAAATAAAGTCAGATTACTGATAAACGCATGGTTATAGGCCATTGAAAATGCATAATGAATAACATAAGCTTCATATGCCATAACCATATGAAAGCTTACCTTTGAATGAGAACATACATTCACAATTCCTGAGTTTGGACTGGGGGAGAAAGAAGAGAAGAGGGGTTAACATTGTTTACATGAAGGAGTTATATGCACACACGCATCTGGACACAAATGTGTGTGTGTGTGTATGTGTTTGTAATTGTGTTTGTGTGTATGTGTTCGTAAACCACAAGCAGAGGGCTGCCTTGTGTGACTATTGATTATCTTATGTGAGAGTTTAGCAACAAGGACACATTGCCTCTAAACCCTGCTAACACAAAATAAGCAATGTATATCTGAAGGAACAGACCGGGCCCATATCATGTCTGGTGTAGAGGTATTGCATCGATGAACAAGATGAATGGATCGATCTGGATAGTTGTGTGAGGGGTGAATTTAGGAACTGATATTGGGGATTCAGTGATGGGTATGGGAGGATATTATAATGTGAACTTCACACAAGTATGGGTATTATTGTGATTCCTGTGTCGTCGTTTTAGGAGTTTAGATACTTACATGACAAGGGAGTGGACTTTGGTGTGTCCTGTCACACGCACACACCAAACTCTAGGCAACATTGTCTGACAGAGACTGGTTTCCCAAAGCCTAAAATGTCTTGGTTTCTGAACACAAACCATTTTCTTAGTGTGATGAAAAGGTCTGACCAATTGAAGCATATTTAAATAAATAACCAATGAGCAAATCACATGAGGGCCAAACCCAGACATCTGATTGGCTGTGCTACAGAGCACCCATTAAGGGAACTAGATGCTCCCATCTCGAGCCACATCTTTAAAAGCACCAGTGAAATCACAGAAAACCACAGAATCTACTTTATTAAAGGTCTTATTTTTTTAAAGGTTAAGTGCATGTTTTTCACGAAACGTTCCCAGGGTTTTTGGGGACTTATACTAGGAAGCAGCTTGAACAAAAAACGTGTGTGTGCAATCTTTTCCTGAGACAACAAAAGACATTCAAGCTTTAGGAAACCCGTTCCCGAGACGCCTAGAAAAGGGGTCCCTCACGAGGTCCACACTCACCTTTGACCTCCAGCCTGCACTCCACCTGGTCCTCCCCCAAGTCATTGACAGCCTTACAGGCGTACAGACCGCCGTCGTAGGGGTTGGGCTTCCTGACCTCCAGGGTGCACACCCCCTGGTTGCTAAACATGCGGTAGCGCGGGTCGTCGATGATGGCGATCTTGTTCTTCATCCAGATCACTTTGGGCTGCAGTTTAGGTGAGCGAAAAAGTTGGAGGAAAAAAAGGATGAAATCGGACAAATTGGACCAATGCTCTATGAGCCTGCATCAAGGAGCATGTCAATTAAATGACAGCATTGTCTTTCCCTTGGCTCTAACGGAATACATACAATTTATTTATTAGTTGTACCTTTTCATAGATGTCGTGGAATAATGAATCCTAATAATAATATCACAATTTATATAACCTACTTTACTTTAATACTTGTACATTTGAAGCGGTTTAATGCTATAAACCTAAAAGTTACTCCCTAAATGCTGGCTGTGGGCTAACCAAGATCCTGCTCCATGAAGCTCAATCAAACTTCACACAAAACACAAAACACATCCTCAACCATCGTTTCATCGTGACCAACCCTTGGATTCGCGCGGACGCTGCAGTTGAGGGTGGCGTTGTAGCCGGCCACGGCGAAGGTGTTGATCAGAGGTTGTGTGAAGCGGGGGGGCTCCTTGAAGTCATGGTCGATATACTCGGGGGTCCTGAGCTGCAGACCTGCGAAGGGAAGGGTAGAGGAACGGGGTTGTACATGATACGCGCGCTGAGCTGTATCATGAAGGGATTCCCCTAAGTGGTGAGGGATAGACAACATGGTTGTTTAATTCATTTTAATTCAAGACAAAGACGAAAGAATCGTGGAAGGAGATGGCAGCCATATTCTGTGTTTTGGTTTTTGCACTACAAACCCGTTTGTCTGTTATGTGTTAATGTAGAGAACTGTTCTTGAAGGTGTTATATGCAAACACACATCTGGACACAAATGTGTGTGTGTGTGTATGTGTGTGTATGCGTTTGTAATTGTGTTTGTTTCTATGTGTTCGCAAACCACAAGCAAAGGGCTGCCTTGTGACTGAACAGAACAAAATCCCCGCTTATGTTTTTAATGTTGAATAATATCACTGACAGTCTCCTCGACGTACCCTTCAATGAAAAAAATCGAACACAATTCATGCAACTCTTGGAGAGATATCCATACTAAAATGACAGGAGAAGTTTGGGAGGGTAAAAGGTTAAGTGAGAATAGGTCCACGGTTAAGGTAAAACAGCTGTGAAATCCAAGGAACTGAAAGAAAGGAGAGGGAAAGAAGTTCAATCATTCATTGGAATCAAACGCTGTCTAACCCAGTGGTTCTCACTCTCTTTGTGTTGACCCCAAATGGGGTCGCCTTATATGTGTGTGGGGTCACAGGGGAATTTTTGCGAATAAGCTTCGAATTTTTGATGGTGCACTTATTTTTAAATTGATTGATATCATTGGAAGATATTGACAGGGTTAAAGCAATGTTTGCAAACTCGGATTTAAGAAAAGTTGGGGTTGCAACTTCAATTTTCTGACCCTAAAAATAAAAGGGGTTTCAGTCCTAAAAGAGGTTAGGAACCACTGGTCTAAACGTTCAAGTCCTGCGTTTTTACACTCTGGCAGTACCTTCTTTGACGATGAGAGCACAGTCCTTGGTCTGTGTGGCGCATTCACTGAGACCGCACATGTTCTCGGCGTAGATCCTGAAGAAGTACTCGTTGCCGATCACCAGATCTGAGATGGTGATGCACGTGCGGTGGTAGTGCTCCACGCACGTGTACCACTCCTGTCAAGCACATGGGACGCGTCGCGTTAGCAGGACAAAGAAGGAGGAAAGGTTGCATGTATATTGCGTTTGCAATGAGGGAAGCCAAACCACCCATACCATGGTCTTCTTGTCTGCCTTCTGGATGGTGTAGCCGGATATGGGGGAGTTTCCGATGTCTTTGGGGGGGCTCCAGTCCAGGGCCACGTTTTCTCCCCACACCTCTTCGATGGTCACTGCCTGGGGCGGCCCGGGCAAGTCTAAGAGATGAAGAGATGAAGATGGAATCGGGTTTTTAACACTCTTGAGCCATTGAAACCACTATATCCCAATCGAGTTCATGCAAGGCCACAGCTTTTAAAAGGGGCAGGTTTATTATAATGCAGTGGTTGACTGTGGGCTTTGGCCATTGAAACCACTATTGCCATCACAATCAAGTTCATGCAAGACCACAGCATTTAAAAGGGGCTGGTTAATTATAGTGTGGTTGTGACTGACCACAGAAACTAAATCTCTTTTCCTATAAATACATTTTAGAATTTTAGTGGTGGGCTTTGTGATTGACAGGAAAGTGCGTTGAAAGCATGGGGGAATGACGTGTAGCATAAGTGAGTAATATTGAGTGTTTGTTTGCATACGTGGGCTGAGCCACTGAGCCAACCTTGATTTTGTCTCCTTACCAACAATCTGGATGTCAAGAATGGCCGTGTCGGTGTGGTTCTCCACCTGCACCGTCAGCTCGTACTTCCCAGAGTGGCTGCGCTCGGCTTTGCGGATGAAGATGATGCTGTCACAGTCCGTGTTGCGGATGCTGACGTGGGTAGGGTCGATGGGCTGGCCCTCCTTCAGCCAGGAGACCTTGGGCCTGGGTTTACCCTGGAAAGAGGACACGTTCAATACAGACCATGAGGACGGCTGGAAGATGAGTGAAAACCCTTAGGGTGGTGAAGTCAGGAGTGTGTCCGCCGTACCAGAAAGGGAACCACAAGGTTTACGGCTTCTCCGACTCTCCGGGTGTACGTCTGCTTCAAGTGCCGGGGGATTCTGATCTTGGGAGGCTCTGGATGTGTGCGTTGACAAAATAAAACGGCTTGTTAATGTATGCATTTTAGAAAGGAATACATTTTCAATACATTGTCCTGACATGATTGTATATTTTTCATTTCTGTTTAATTGTTATTATATATAGTTAAGTATATAAGCTCTCAAATGAATGTATAGAAGTATATAAGCTCTCTGAAAATGTTCTGCTGCACGCTGTCTAAAAGATCTCGCACTCGCTGTCCAAAAGATCTCGCACCCTTCCCCAACCAACACCAACATCTGGCCAGTGTGCCAGACCCTCCGGTGGTTGTTGTTGTCTGTTGTGAGATTTGTTTTTTTGTAGGTGAAAAGGTGGAATCGGTGTTGGCTAACTCCGGCCATCAGTCTATAGTATCCTTGCAGACTACTGTTTGAGAGCTTGCATACTTAAAATAATAATAAAATAAATATAATAAACAATTATGTATACATATATGTGGGTCTTACCGATGACTTCTTTGACCAGGATTGAGTGCTGGATGGTGCGTGGAGTGCTGCACCCCGCTGCGTTGACAGCCTTCACCCGGACTAAGATCTTGACGTTGGTGGGAAGCCCTGTGATGGTGTACTTGGTTTTCTCCGTCAGTTCCTTGTTGGCCGGTATCCACTCATCAGCTGTGGAGCCAACAGAACATCACTGGCTGGGCATGGGGTCCATGATGACTCATTGACACATTTATCCAAATAATAATATCATACTATCGCTTGACTTTATTTCTAGCTCTCCACAATTAAAATGTGTAATGTTGGTTAGCATTCGTATCGCCTCTGCAGACCTGATGCTGTAACCTTGTTAATTGCCTGACCTATTTATTTTGTAGATACCTTCGGTTTCTTTGCCTTCATTAGACATACAGTATATATTTCTAAATAGTGTATGGCAAATGAACCTTGCCTCTCCACCCACGTCTAGCTTCAGCCATGGCCGATCCATAGCAGGCTCCATGATGGTCACTCGGACTCACTCCCCTAACCTTCTGCTTTAATATCAGACCTAAAATGCTTAGATGTTACCTTATATGAATCAGGTACACACATTGCTTCTCTGATGATTCTTGATCAATTCTGTGAGCGTTCCTATAATGATTAAACCAGACACTTTGCCGCCATGAAAAGTTTTACAAGAAACAAATCAACGTCGACCCCATTTGTGTTAGGGCGGGAGGTGCACCGTGTCCATGTCTTACTTCCTTCTACGCAGTACTCCACCATGTAGCCATCAAGGCCAGCGGCGCCGATGGTGTCGGGTGGGCGCCACTTCATGGTCACTGTGTCGTCTGTGACGTCATCCACCACCAACATGGTGGGCTCACTGGTCACGGCTGCATGTAACCAGTGGCGATGCGGCACAAAGCAAAACACACTCTGTGTTAGAATGAGTTCACTTCTGCCCCATGTAGTGGACTATTTTAGGGGGGGTCACCATTTTGTAGTCACTGAAATGTGATATATTGTGCACTGCTTCAGAGCTACAGCATAATGCACCGTAAAACCCCTCCAAAAAAGCTATTGATTCATTGTCATCAGAATCAGCAAATTTACTTGGTCCGGCACTTAAGGTTCTTCATAAAACATAGCTGTCACGGATGACCACCTAACACAGCCTTGCTTGTTTATGCGAGCAATACACATCACCAATGTGGATTTCTGGCGCATACTTAGTGTCTAAATTCCCCTATACGCATTCCCTAAATAGTGTTCACTATACAGGGATAGGACACAAGAGAACAAGTGAGCCAAAGCGAAACACAGCCAGCGAGTCAAAACCATTGTTGCTTGTTTGCGGTCACTATCCCTCCACCCCAGTGGGGAGATAAAAGAGACCAGGATTAAGATCTCAAACTGTTCCCCAAAATGTGATGCCATTATGGGCGAGCGGGGGCGCCTGTCTCAATGGCTGGTATGTCTTCTGAGCGTTCATCAGATCTCATTAGAGCCGAGTGCTGCTGGCTATTCTTAAAGAGTGATTCATACTTTACTCCCATTGAACCCTATCGCGGGCCGACCTCCTAAACCCCTAATCCACAGATGATTTGGCAGCCATTATAAAGACATATTTAATATCCTCTAAGTCTCTGGCGTGTCCAGTGGAGGTCATGGTCGGAGTGCCTGGTGTGGTCGGATACAGGGGGCAGCAGCTGCACTACGGGGTGGGTGTAGGGGGGTATTGGGGGTTGGTTGCCATTGGCGGGTGCTGGTGCTGACGGGGGGGGTGGGGGGCGGCGTTGTTACCAAGGGTAAATCAAACGGACAGGCACTCAGACCCCCTCCATAAACACCAATCAGGGGTACGACCACTTGTATCACTCGGCCCCTGTTGTTATGAACCAACTGCTGGATAAACAGTAGGTAGCCTGACGGAAGGAGTGGTGTGTGTCGTGTACGTGGGCGCGTAACCTCTGCGGCTCTAAGAGGGGTGCCAAGCAGATACTGCCAAGTGGTAATTCAAGGAAGACTTAGTGGAACTCACCGAGGGGAACAAAGGCTTTGGAGGGCTCGCTGGCCTTGGACACGCCAATGGCATTGACGGCGAAGACCCGCACCTCGTACGGAACGCCTTCGATCATCTTCTTGGGATCGAATGTCGTCTCCTTGATCAGGTCAAAGTTCAGCCGCATCCACCGGGAGCTCTGTTTCTTTTTCCTTTCCACGAAGTACCCTTTAAAGTAGACCCAAACAAAGCAGACCCATGAAGAACCTCAGATACATGGAAACTGTGTAAGCTGTCATTCAAGTTGCATTCTTGTGTCATGTTTACCTAAAATCGGTGAGCTGCCATCGTATATTGGCGGGTCCCAGGTCATTGAGCACCAATCGCCGCCCACCACAGGAACCAGAGGTGCTTCTGGAGGGTCTGGGATGTCTGACGGGTCAACCATAGAGAGGCGCACGTTAACAAGGAGAATTGGACTTACATTTACATTAACATTAACATTTAGGGCATTTAGCAGACGCTTTTATCTAAAGCGACTTAAAAAGGTTAATACAGACATTGACACAATGACGGCGGAGTCAACCATGCAAGGCGACAACCAGCTCGTCAGCAGCAGTAAGGGTTGGAGCTAACGGAAACTTCATGTAAACTAATGGTTCCCCTTCCTTGGGGTTTTCACTGACCTACGACCTTGACCTTGACACTGGCCGTGTCCTCTCCCGCCTCGTTCTGCAGGACGATCTTGTAGTTCCCAGAGTCTTCCCTCTCAGTCACCTCGATGGTGAGGCTGGTGTGGTCACCGTACGTTTCGGCATGCACACGGTGGCCAGACTCCAGAATGACCTGATGCCAAAGCCAGAGACGGAGGATAACATGTGTAAGAGTTGAAATAAGACGTTACGATGCCATTAGACTGTAGTGAGAGGGGTAGAGTAAGAGGGAAGAAGGGCGACTGACTCTCTCTCCCTTCATCCACACCACCCTGGGAGCCGGTTCTCCACTGATGGGGATCTCCAGACGCAGCTTGTTGCCCGCCACGATGGTCACCGTGTTGTCGGGGAAATTCAACGATTCCAAGTGCACCCGAGGGGGATCTGTGATCAAAGTCCACGGAGGTCAGTTCAACCTTTTTATCAAGCATGTTGAGAAAATAGTGAGAACCGTATGCAGAAAGTCTTCTTTTACCGATGATGTGGACTTTGGCCGACAGGCTCTGCGAGTATCCCTCGAGGACAAAGGTGTAGTCCCCGGAGTCGTGCAGGGAGGACGCCTCAACCTCCAGGCGGTGGTTCCTGTGGAACCAGCAGAGTCTCAGTTGCTGACGTTTGCCTCAGCTAGAGCGCTGTCATTGGATTAATAGTAACCATGATCGACTCCCACACCCTTGACACCTGTTCACACTGGCGAAGTGCAAAATCTGTCGGGTCCATTTGCATTACACTGCCATTATGGACAATGGGGAATTACTTTGCCTGTTTCCGTCTATACTGATGCATGGAACAGACCCCTAATTTGATTTTATGAGCTACACCTGTGTACTCAACACTGGCCATGGCAAGTCCTTGAATAGGGTACATAAGAATAAACAAATGTGCATAGATTTTTATGATCAGTACAACCCAGCGACCTGCTCTTCACACAACATGAAGTTGTCAGGCTAGCCTCATCCGTTTGATTAAGTAAATACCACAAAGAAATACACAGATAAAGACAAAAGGAGAAGATATAGAGACAGAGATATAACATATCCTGGAACATATTTTAAGTTTTCACCTGCTTTGGCAAGGTAAACTTTTGTTTCCCATGCCAATAAAGCTTTTTGAGTATAAATTTAATTTTGAAAGAGAGAGAGAGAGACCGAGCCAGAGAAAGAGAGAGAGAGACTGAGCAAGAGAGAGAGAGGGACAGAGAGAGATCGAGAGAGACCGAGAGAGACGAAGCAGAGAGAGAGAGAGAGAGAGAGAAGAGAGAGAGAGAGAGAGAGAAGAGAGAAGAGAGAGAGAGAGAGAGAGAGAAGAGAGAGAGAGAGAGAGAGAGAGAGAGAGAGAGAGAGAGAGAGAGAGAGAGAGAGAGAGAGAGAGAGAGAGAGAGAGAGAGAGAGAGAGAGAGAGAGAGAGAGAGAGAGACGAGAGAGAGAGACAGAGACAGAGACAGAGAGAGAATGAGAGAGTACTTGGCCCTGTGCAGGATGTTGATGCGGTCGTTGGCCTGGATCAGCTGTCCGTTGCGATACCAACGTCCCGGGACGTTGCCGGGAAAGATCTCACAGTGCATCTTCAGGGGCTCGCCCAGCTTCAAGGTAATGTCCTGCAGATCCTGGAAGATCTTCAAGGGTTTCACTGGAACCCAGACAAAGACATCCAGCATTTGCTTCATAGTCAAGGGGCAAAGGAAACAAGGAAAGACAGAGAATGACCGCTTGAGGCATAGAGCACTACGTACAGTCGACCTGGACACGAGCTTCAGACGTGCCCCCTGTGGCCATGATGGAGTACACGCCAGTGTCGTCCTTTGAGGCGTCGTCGATGACCAGAGTGTGCTTGGTGCCCTCCACCTTCACGCGGTATCTTGAACGCACCCCGGTCGGAACCTCCACACCGTTTCTCATCCTAAGAGGTTAAAGGGATAGTGGAGATCCATTCGTCAACAAGGCAAACTGTGGTTGGTGCAAAATTGACTCCAGAATATTCAAACTATGAGTTCACTTCAAGGTCTATAAAACATGTTCACCTAGTGGCTATATTGGTTAGTTGGATGGCCTAACCTTCTTGAATCTTTCGGGAAACCATGACAACTCTTATTTTTTGGTTCAGCTTTACATTTCACCACACAGTTAGCACTTAGTATGCATTTCCGTTTTGTTGTAACGGTTTTCCCCAAAGATTCTAGAAGGTTTATTCACCCAAAAATGGATATGGATAAAGCCTCTTGACGTCATAGATACCATTTCACTTGGGCACCTTCCTCTGACACCTCACACTCCAGCTCAATCCTCTCGTTTACTGTAGTCTTCACGGCTTCAATGGATTTCACAATCTTCACCGGTAACTCTGGGAGATGAAGGGAGATAACCAGCTAACACGGTTAAAATTTGGGATATTCTATATCCAGTAACATCGTGGTGAAAAACTAAAAAAAAGCTAAAATACAAACAACAGTCACAACAGCACATTAAGACAGACACCAGTTCGAGGTAACCGAAGCATGTGAACTGATCGTACCTTTAACGAAAAGTTCAGTTGTGCACTTCTCGTCGCCGGCAGCGACTGAGTAGGCGGCATCGTCCAGCATGGAGCAGTTGTTTATGACCATGATCCTCTGGGTTCCTTTGTGCTCAAAGATATACCTAGACAGGCATGCAAATCGTTATTCTGTGGTCACCTTAAGGGGAGATCACCGTCACGCTGGGCCATTCTCTAAGAGTACTGCTTCAAAGTAGTTTGGCCGAAAAAATAGGGGTCTGCAACATGAACCCCAGTTAGGCAAAAATGTTGGACCGTCGAGGTAATTTATCCAAATTGGACAAATCCTGCAAAGCACAGACCACCAACTTCTGTGGAATTTCTTTGGGGAATGCAAATTAAACAGTACTTTCATATATTAGAAAATAGCCAAGCACAATATAAATATATATTTTGTTGTTTTGGAGATAATAAACGTGTTATTTCGGTGATATTTTATTATTATTATTATTATATTATTATGAATAAGAAATCTATCTTAAAATGGTTGAAAAGAGAGCATGATTTCACACATATTCCAAGCTGCCATCATGGTGCTTATTCACAATGGTAATAACCATAACAACAACACCAACTGGTTGCTTGGTTATTCTAGCATTTGTGCTGAAGAAGAACCAAGATGGCAGGCTTGACCTTTGATTGAACCTCACATCGCATGTACTTTGAATTCCGGTGTCAGACTTAGACAAGGGGGGTTGGGGTCACGCCAGGAGTCTATGCGATGATGCGACGAGGAAAATCAACTGAATGAATGGACTTACTTCCTTTGACTAAAGGTTGACGGCGGAACCAGAATAGGGCCGGTGGACAGGAAGTGTGCAGGAAGTGAATATGGCAGACAGGTGGAAGAAGCGCCATGGCATAGCATGACATCACAGACAGACAGACAGACAGACACATTACAGGGACATCATGCCTGAATGGATATGAAGCCCCCATACATGATCCAACCAAGAACGAGAGAGAGAGAGAGAGAGAGAGAGAGAGAGAGAGAGAGAGAGAGAGAGAGAAGAAGAGAGAGAGAAGAGACAGAAGAGAGAGAGAGAGAGAGAGAAGAGAGAGAGAAGACAGACAGAAGAGACAGAGACCAGAGACAGAGACAGAGACAGAGACAGAGACAGACAGAGACAGAGACAGAGACAGAGAAAGCGACGTCGTACACTGGAAGTTTCAACACCATGAAACCTGAAAGCAGTGTCAATGGGTGATGTGTTGGATGTGTGTGAGAGAGATGGAGAGAAGAAGAGAGAGACGGAGAGAGAAATAGTGACAGAGAGAGAGAGAGCGTTTTCTTCTACTTTACTCTGCATTGGATATCAGTGCAGTGATCTAGACTTTATGTTTGTGTGTCACCGAGTGAGGAAGTTTAGCAAATAAATGGGTGACAGAATGAATTACTAATTAATGAATGCAATTGGTGAAACAATCAAGTGAATGTATTTGCACTAGAAGCATAATACATACATATGAAAAATTGTTTCAGTCATTTCAGTCATGTGTGATGAACTCAGAAAACTGGGACGAAACGGCAAATGAAATACATTTTACCCAAGCTGTTGTAAAATGCTTCGAATTTGCACACACACATAAAATAAACATACATTGACTACTTCGCTAAAAGCTTGATTTGATACGTACTTTGGAGTGGATCTGATCTCCTGCCCGTTCTTGTACCATTTCAATTCAACCGTGGGGTCGGCCAGGTCCACCATAAAGCGGATCTTTCCTCCTTTATCCACCTGGTAGGCAGCATCTAGCTTCTTGGCAAATGCTTCAGAAATCGAAAAGAAAGAGAAAACTATTTCTTTACCAATTCTGGGGTTATCAGCATTTTCTGAGAATGATGTTCATTCAGTAAGTATATATCCCAACTCGATCTGACCTTTTTTCGAGTGATCTGATAGGCTAAGCAATACAGATTTTTTTGAGCAATCTGATTTGCAAAAATATTTTTTTTTTAGACCAATCAGGTCGGATCCCAAAATCGACACAGGCCCATAGTTTAAAAAACCCTGAACGCAACTGAAGAACGCCTCATGGAATAAGGTTGCTTTCACACCTGTGGTCACTCTACTTAACACCTTTTTAATCATTCAGTGCCCAATGGTGGAAATGGGTTTATTTGAATTTGCAAGAAAACCAAAGAAAAATAACGTAAACGTGAAACTTGAAACGTACCCTCGCTCTTCTTCTCCACCTTCTTGGTCTTCTTCAGCCTCTTGAGCAGACCCCTAAGGTCTGTGATGCCGTAGGTGAAGGCGATCTTCTCGTACTCGTCTGGCCGGGCGTTCTTCAGGATCTCCCAAACATCAACCTCTGGAACGTCCTCCTGCTTGTGCTCCCTGGCCAGGTGTCAGATACAGAGGTAAGGGAGGGTGGTGGTATTTGTCAAAAAAGGCACCTGATGGGTGTTTCACACCTAGCGGCCATATTGGTTCCATCATGGCTCTAAATGCTCCAAATGCGAGCATTTAGAGCCAAGAGAGAAACATAGATGGCCGCTAGGTGAATAAGACCTATTGGAGTGTCTTTGTGACGTGTCCTGAAGAACTGGTAAAAAGAGGGATCTTGGGTCGGATCTTGGATTGGAGGGCTTGAAGCGGCATAGGAATTAGAGGTGGGAAACTCTAATTTCCCACCTCACCCTAACCCTAACTCTGATCAACTTCCAAAATACAACAAACTCAAATGGTTCGCTTATATCCTTGAATGACATTTGTTAGTCAATGCTAGCCACTTCTAACTTACTACATCTACTAACAATACAACGAATACATTTAAACAAAAATTCTTATTCTTATTTACGAGACTCATACTATAAGGCCTAGAAATTATTAAAATCATAAAATAAATCTGAAATGAGTAGGGTAGGGTCTTTAAGTCTTCATCTCTAGAGCCATTTTTCGCATTTCTATTTCAGGAATTGAACCGCCAAACTCATTGATGAGTTCCTCAGGACATGTCTCTGAAAGAGATGGGCACTTGGACCGCCTGCATTAACTCCAGCGTTAACAACGAAGATCAAGACATCACGACAAACACAACATGGCGGGGAAACAGATGCTGTTTGAAGCCCTTCAAGACATTTGCTGTGAGAACGCTGTTGTTTATGTGTGTTGCTGTACCTTTTCTCCCTGTGTCTGTTAAATCCCCAGTTGGATGGAATAATCTCTATGATGGTCGCTGTTTACATAAATGCTCATTAATCATCAAGATTTTAGAAATGATTATTGATTATTAAGTTTGATATGTACATGAATGGATAGAGGAAAGCACTGACAAGATAAATTCTGAATCTTATTATTGTATAATAATGGACCAGGGCTTTGATTATGAAATCTTGTTACTGTGAGAGGGGTAAATTTTTTTTGCTGATTATTGCTGTTATATCTTTTGTTTATCTGAGAATGTGGTGGAGGTCAAAGGATAAGATGTAAGATAACAGTTGATAACAGACACGGGTAATGAGTGAAGGTACGCTAATATATTCCTATCCCTTCCCATCTGAAATCCCATCCCTTCGTGTGTTGGTGTGCTTATCTCTGTGCGTGTTTGTGGGTTTGTGTGTCTCAGCCATCACTTCAGGGAAGCTCTTATATTGTTAGATGATGGATGAAAGTTGTCCATGGAAAAGGTTAGATCTATTAGATCCGGGGTTAATACACATGTTACCCTGAAAAGTATTAAGTTGCTCTGATATTAGTCTGGCTGAATAGATACCATTCAGTCTTTCCTTTCATCGGTTGACATTTGATTCCTAAAATGTCTGAAAGGGCATTCCGGTATTGAAAAGCGTAAAAAAAAATTACAGTACCATCTCTTTTTTTTTTTACATTTAATAACCGTCCAGTTTATTTTTCAGGCCTTCCACGCGAAGAGCCAAAATAAACATTGTCGTACTTGTATTATATTTCTGAGGCGAAATAGAATGACAATGACACCATTTCACAGCATCATCCTTGCCCGCCTGCGCAGCGTTAATGAGCTACAATGGCTGCCCCGCCCCTCTTTGCCTCAACCAATCGGTGTCAGCCATTTGATGTCATTAACGCGGGGCGCGACGGAGCTTTCAAGGAATGCTGCTTTGGGAATGAGGTGTTTCCGTACTACGGTAGGCCAACACTCGTCCAGTTCTGTAGAGCTACGTTTCATGCTGGGATTCTACGAGAATTTGATTTTACTTACCCACCGTAAGCGCTAATGGTTTAATTATCTATTCTCTCGACTAACCTTTGTTGTCTGAATAAGTGGAGGGGGGGAGGGAGAAGAAGACACAACAATAAATGTGTCGTTCTACTTTACTTTACTGCCAGTAATGTCTAGATGAGCTGATCAAAGAACAAAAACGAACGAAATAAAAATACAGCTCGGACTTGGAATTTAACAGCCAAATAAAGACTGAAATCAGCCTTAATGGAGTTATCTTTTTAAGATTTGAGATGCCTTTTATCTCATAATGTGTTGCTTATACGTGAGGCATTGAAGAAACCACTTAACGACACAAATGGTGGAACATGACAAAGGAAAACAGTTAAAAGAAAATGACTATTACAAAAATAAAAGCGAGAAGAAAGAAGCATATTGCAGAGAAGGGCTTGGGGAGGACAAAAAGGAAGAAATACTGCAAAAAGGGGGTGCACTGAAGCGTGGGGTATTATTCTCACCTATGTTTAAGGAGACCACTAAAATCAAGCTCTCCTGCATCCTCTTGTCCTTCACTGCTGTTGTTAACGAGAGAGATTAATTAATATCAGTCACGATAAACAGTCACAGGCAAATCGTCTAAAGAACAATGCTGTCCGGCACAACGCAAAGCAAAAGCTCTGGGCTCAATCGGTGTTATGACACGTGATTGGCACCTTTACACTCAAACCATTTTAAGACTTTTCTTTCCCCCAAGTCAGGCCAAAATGATTTTTGTGTAACGGACTTCCAGAGCTTTTTTTTAATACAGTGTTCATCCTGCAATGTCCCTGCACCCTGCAATGTGCACAAACATTGAGTAAGATGACCCAACGGTAGCGCTTTGCGGTGCCTGTTCAGACACATTGTTGGAGGGAAAAGGAGCGGGGATGTTAAAGTGTTGGCCAACTTGGTTGATTTTGTGATTACCTTTAGAAAAAAGGTTAATGACATTTTTACAACCATATATTCACACAGATACACTAATGAAGACATTAGTGGACGGTGTGCTATTTGAAAGTGATTGGACAAATGATGCTGCCCCCTTTGGGAAAGGGGTGTTCTTCATTCATCTGTGCAGTTCAATGGACATCCAGTAGTATTAGGAAACGGTCAGACATCATTATCTGAATGCTGCCATCCCAGTCTACCAGCTGAATGGAACTCAGATAAAGACTTAGGATACAGTGTATACATACAATCCTCTGCCTTGTATTGGAGCTGTATGGTCCTGCTCTCGTTACCTTCTCTTGAAAGCCGAACGAATGTCAATACTCTGTGAGCCTGCTTCGGGTTCTGTAAAACAATCATAGAAAATACAGTGTGCATTGTGCATTTCATAGACTCGTAGGAGGGTGCATAGAGGGAGTGTTTTTTTGTGTGGTTTATTTAAAAAAAATAAACCACCCTTTACAACTCTGAAATCGTATCTACCACCACTTTAAACACTACATATTAGACAAAACAATCACAGGGTCCAGGATGACTAACCTTTTACTTCCAGGTCGAAGGAGCAGCTGTCAAACTTGTCCTTGTAGTTGACCTCACACCTGTAGTTCCCTCCGTAGTTCTCCTTGGCCTTGATGATGTGCATCTCAAAGGTGTGAATCTGGAGGGACGGATGGTGACAAGCAAACATCAGAAATAGGGACTGTGGCATGTTAAGAGGAATTATTTATGCCGGATAAGAATTTCAGGAATTTCAGCACAGTCAAAAAACATCATTGCTTTCATTTGAGGTTGGTGAAGGCGGTTTCTACCAGGGGTAACTTAAAGGAATAGTTTACCCTGAACTTTAACGGGAACAGTCTAACTTGGCCTATTTCTAATATAAGAGAGTACTGCTTCAGATCCTTGTTAAACATTTTTTGCAGCCTGCCCCCTTAACTATGTTTCCGTGAAGAATGTGTGGAAAAACTGGACCATTTTCGTCAATCGGTCAGTATCACAACATGTGAATGAAGCAGTTCTCTCTTGCCTAAGCGAACTGTCAGAGTAATGGTTCCCCTTTGATCGGCTGTTAAGATATGATTTATTTATGCCGGACAAGAAATGCAGGAATTTCAGGTCAGTCAAACCTCATTGTATTCCTTGGTCTTATCATCTTGCCTCACTGCACTGCACAGTACCCGTAGACCGGAATCATGTCCATTGACTTCGGTAGATAATTGTCCAACTGTCCAACTTACCACCTACAGCCACTGTGAGCGTGTGTGGGTCCCATTGAGACCGTGTACCTTGGTGAGCCGGTCGAAGGTCTCCTTGAGCTGCAGGTGCTTCCCAGTCTTGCTGGCCAGGTCCATCCATTTGCCTTTGAACCACTTAACAGTAGGTTTACGCAGAAGGTCTTTGGCCTCCACCTTGGCGATGAAGTGAATGTCAGCTCCTTGGATGTCCAGAGAAACAAACGTGTGTTTATGACAGACGCACAAACGGAACTTCTGTTTGTCTTCACGCTTCACAGTCTGCCTGATGGCCAACGGTTCACTCCTTTTAAGTCAGATCATCGAGGTGTGTCCTTCTGAGCCCCTGCTCAGAAGGACCGTGCAAATTTAAATGAACTCGCCACTGATATCCTAACCGCAAACCAAGGAACTAAATGCTAATCTTTTACGTTAACCTGCTAAAGGCCATGAGAGAAACGACATGCTGGTCTCTACCGTGAACCACCTATATGCTGTTAGAGGAACCACATGCTGTTCTCTAACATGAACCACCTATATGCTGTAAGGGGGACTACATGGTAGTCTCTTACCATGAACCACCTATAGGCTGTTAGAAGGACTTCATGCTAATCTCTACCATGAACCACCAATATGCTGTTAAAGGGAATTCATTGTAGTCTGTACCATGAACTACCTATAAGCTGTTAGGGGGACTTCATGCTAGTCTCTTCTCCATGAGGGGAGGGTGGCGGCCAGTCACTCACCCAGGTCAACGGAGCCTCCTTGGGGCCTCTCAATAAGCAGTGTAGACAGTGGGGGCGTGTCAATAGGCTTGTCCAGATCCTCTAGGCCTTGGCCCTCTCCAAGGGACCACACTGTTCGCAGAGGAGAGGGATAACACACACAGTCATACACAGTGATTAGGAATAATACACTCAGTCATGCACAGGGGCTTCATCAGTCTTTCGTTACAGCTGAGGAAGAGGGGATGAAGGCATTTCGTTCGTTAATGTTTTTGCACCCACCTCTCTGGTTTTATCTGGAATCCGACCGGGGGGGATAGAGACAATGACCAGGGTACAGTCAACAGACACATTTTTCCCCCACAGCTCAACCATCGCAGTCCATACAAATAACAGCTGGGCTTTAATCTCTTTGCAAACATGGAGAAGCGTGGATCACATGACATGGAACACAGAACTTACAACGCTACAGTGCCGGTTCCTCCGCAACAAGGAATTCTATTTTTTCCATGTTCCTGATGCTACAGTCCGCATCTCCGGTGTGAGATTCCTCATAGAGCACAGTGTTGCAATTCTTCACTATTTATTATTTTAGATGTAGGATAAAGTTAACTTGGCGTTGAAACAGGCTGAAATTCTCTGCCATTCTAATCTAGCTAAATCCTAGTCGGACATGCTAATCTCTTCAGATTAGTACGATGTAATATAATGTTCCTTGATAAATCTTGAGCCAACTTGAAGTTTCAAGTGGCTGTGATAGAAGATGGGAGTTTCCAGAAACTGCGTCTTGTAAGCATTTGAAAGGGGAGGGAAGGTTCTACTATGGTGCTTAAAGAAATCATTCTTTCCGATGGACACGTCTCTGTTATCTATGGTCCTGTTTCATTAGGATCCCTTGGACCAGATGGGAAAATGGGAAAGGTTGTGTTACGTAATGAGAGAAAGAACAGGCTTTATCGAGGGTGGCTTCAGGTTACACCGGAGTGGAAGCAAAGTATGGTTTTTTTGGTGTAATTGAAATCGTCTAATTTGCTTAATTTGCTTTATTTTTGTCTCTTTCTTGACCTCTTGCTTTTATACATTTGTGTTACCTGAGTCTTTCCTCCCCATTGCTGGCACAGTGACGCTATCATCTAAACAAAGACAGAGAGAAATTTACAGCATATTATATGAGCAATAATACTGTAAAATCCAGCAGCAGACAAGCACAGACAGACACACAGCAAGCGACACACAGACACGCTGAACACTACAGAACTCGGAAGATGATTAAATTCATATATATATATATTTACTTATATATATATAGTTTTAGTAAGTTATATACTTTTGTTTTAGCAGGATTTTTTTCCAACATGGGTCTGCATGTTTTGTATTGTTCTGATCTGAAGTCCAACTGTAATTGTCAGTTTGTTAATGTACAAAGATACATTCTAACCGTCACATTTCGAAATTAGAGATATAACCAATACGTGTTAACACGGTCACTGTCTATTATTCAACATCAACATGAGTGGAGGAAATGTGGCTTTTGATGGGAGCACTTTGGGAGGGTGAACGAGGTTGGTTTGAATGGGAGGCAAGGTTAACAGGGGGCGCTCTTACTAGGCAGGTCAATAGAGAGTTTCTTGACTGAATTTCCGTCTTCTGTGAAAAAAAACACAGATGATGGATGTTACTCATTATGGATCCGTCTACTAAATGAACGGGATCATGTGAAGTGTGCAATTTTGTATTGTGTAAGTAAATAAAACTAAATTAAAGTATTATGTTGTAATATAGCCATGAAAAGGGAACACCAGTGGGTGTGGCGAAAATATCAAAGTTTTATTTTGTACACAAAATAAGAACTTTGACTCTAAAAGGTGTGTATAGGTCAATATGTTTTAGATGATTTATGTTTTAAATGTATTAAATATCGCCTTACTATTATACATATTGTGCATATGTATAATGGTATTGAATGTATAGGTGCCATTCATTTATCTTTCTTATCTTTACTTTTAAATTTAGTTGTATTCCCTTTGGTTGTAAAATGGCATACATACATACATTATAGATGTATATGAATGATGGATATAATCACCATACGATCATCCGATGTAATTCATCATATGAACATGCCTGCATCATATATACATCTACCAGTTTTATCAATCTATATCCATTTATGTTGGATTAGATTGTAGTTAAGGTGCTCATTGTAATCCGTATAAGACTTTTTTCTTCACACAGGGATTTGCAAACCTGTTACACATTATTGTTTTTAGTTGAAAAACGTTTTTAAAATTATTAGCTTTTACGAACGAAGGCTTTTGAGAGCACCATCTAAGTTTTCTGACCCCTATTGCTCATTATTTCTGTTTTTCCTGATAAAAAAAACAAACAGAATGTCATTCATTTGGGAGTCGACCTCAGAAGAACTACAACAGACTGCGAGAACTACAACAAAAAATGGTCGCCACAGTCACTAACCTGGTGGGGGCGTCGGAGACTGGGGGTTACTGCCGACGCCATTGTCCTCATTATCTGGAATAGAAGCGTGATTGACACAACCGACCCACCTATCACAAAGCTCCAAGTCCAGGTCAGAGGCGGGCCAATGCAGACACAATACAACAACAAGGCTGTTGATGTGAGACACGTGGGACAAGACAACAGGATGTGTGAAGAAGACTCCTGATCTACACTCTGTCAATCATGTACCTTTTTGGGTCACGCCTTCTTGTTTTTAAATGCATCATAAAAATAATGCCCCCTTTATGGAGAAGCCTGGGATGGATAGTCACCCTGTAACCACCCTGGTGCAAAACGACCTACAAAAGCACCCAAATGTCATATCAGCTCAACCCATATACAGTACTTCCCAGTTACACTGTGATCACTCTTTTTACCTCATTATTCCAAACTGTTGTTTTTCATTACGATTTACCTTTGAATGATCACTTGCAAACTTTAGATCAAGCCCTGAAAACCTCCTCCCACAAACAAGTATTATTTTACAGCTGGAAAGGGGCTCTGCATGAGTGTTTTTGTTTCTTAAAAACAGAAAACACTTACAGAACGACGATGATGCCTAAATGGTACTCTAATGACAGAATGCAGATGAGTTTTGCCTCTTTTTTGACCATCCCCTTATATGTACAGGAAGTGCATGTGTGCATACGTGAGCCATACGGCCTTGGAGTGCAGAGCTGAACAATGGCTGGGGCCACACGTGCACGCATCTCTCTCTGGGCTGCCGTTTAGAGAGGACATGCAGACGGAGCTTTTGAAGCAGCAGCCGTGACAAACTGTTGAACTCTCAGCGAATGCACAGTGACCGAGCCATAGAGATACCAGATGCTGGTCTGCAGTATGTCCATCTGAAGGTACTGCCCAGTGCTCAAGTCAAGTCCAATATAGAAAAAAAAAACAAAGGTAGAAAGAAGTGTGTGTGTCCATATATGCTTGCTTGTGTGTCTGTGTGTATTGGTCTGTCTCCCAGTCTGTCTATGTGTATCCGTCTTTCTGTCTGTGTGGCTCTGTGTTTCTCCAGGTCTGTACGTCTGTCTGACTGCCTCAGTCTGGCTGTGTTGCCTGTCTGTCTATCCGTCCATCTGTCTGTCCGTCTGTAGTCGACTCACCTCTCAGCCGGCTTTCCTCTTCATTGTTTCACCAACGATAACGCTTAGTGTATCCTGTAGCATGCTTCATATAGGTGGGTAGTAGTAAGTATAGGTCCTAGGTAGCTAGCTAGGTAGGTTGGTAGGTAGAGTTGGTAACTCGGTAAGTAAGTAGGGAGGTGGGTAGGAAGTTAGGTTTTGACCAGGTAGGGTGCTTGGTATAAAGGAGGAAGGTACTGGGTAGGTAGGTAGGTAGCTAACTATAGGAGTCTAACTAGGTGGGTAGGGAAGCTATCGACCTCTGTCTGTTAGCAGACTGGACTTACCGACGGCTAGGGGAGACCACGATTCCACCTCCACATCCTCCAGGTTACCAGACTCAGCCTGTGGATTAACCCTGACCACGGTGGCACACTGTGGCACGGCCGAGCCCTCCTCTACGGGGCCCGGCTCCTGGGCCCCCACAGCCTGAACCGGCTCACACTCCCTGGCCTCTGGCTGCTCCCCGTCTGCTAGTGGCTCTGTACGGCAGACATACGGCAGCAAGCATGGCAGCCCCGCAGGACACAGCTGGCTCATGTACGGTGGGGATAGATGTGCTAATGACCAGATAGGTGGAATGCAGGAGTGTCTCACTAGTGATGTGCAATGGAACCCTAGAGCAGACTTTTAGGTAATGGGTACAACGTTTGATTACATTTTTTTCGGGGTAATGTTTTGTTTTGTTTTTAGGACTGTTATAATTGTTATGTTGTTGACCTGCCTGGGGATTACAGATGTTTATTAACCCCTCGGCCATTCTGAGACATTAATATTTAACTGTGAACTTAAATATTGAGTGATGTGTTCTGTCGTAGCCAAATCAATCTTAAATAAAGAAAATAATATATATAAAGCCAAAAGGCATTACAATTTCTAATATTATCTGGTGATAGCATATCTATAAAGTGGAATGATCAAGGGAACTGGGTTTTACAAACTCATGCTAGGATGTATCTGCATTGCTAAAGTATATGTTGGACAGTGGATGAATTTTGCAGCAGTTAACTTTAAATCCCAAAACGTTTAACATAAGCAGATCATCTAAGAGAGATGGTAAAATCCCTCTTTCCCGATCTTGGTGCTTGATAGCATTGTGGTCCAAGAAACAAACTAGCACGTCAAACGGACACCAGAAAAACAGCCCAAGCTAAGGGGTGGGGAGACAGCTACAGCACTGCAAGCACAAAAGGAATCCGGGAATCACAGCTATCCATCATAGCTGGCTTTAGCTGTGTGGGAAACGTCTTAACAGGGCCAAAACACATCCACAGTGGGACTTTTGAGAGAGTGCGAGTTAACTTTGCCGAGGAAAGTGACGACACACACACACACACACACACACACACACACACACTGAAAACCAACAACCGGTGAGGTCAGAGCAATGTGCACAGGGGGGCCTCTGGTGAAGGGGGGGAGGGGGCAGGTATGGGGTGGTGGGGGGAGGGGGGGTTACCCACCTGGTGGAGGTGAGATCTCCAGGATTATCTCAGGTAAGGGTAGTGCACTGTTACTCTCTGGGACAACGCACTCTGAGCATGTGACAGATGTATAAATATAGAGCGCAGGATGGAACATCGCTTTGTGGTGCAGGTATGCACCCACATACACACACGCACACACGCACCCACACACACACACACACACACACACACACACACACACAACACCACACACACACACACACACACACACACACACACACACACACACACACACACACACACAAAATCCTATTTTTACAGCTCTCCCTCCAAAGTACCTTGTATAGTACGTAGTGTGTTCTCAAAAAATTGAGAAATTCACATAACACATAACCCTTTTTTTTGGCAGTTATGATGAGCATTTCATATCACATTAATAAACAAAAGGGGTTAAAAATGAGTCGACAATTATCTGTAAATAGTTCCAAAAATCAATCATGCGTTAAATTTTACACAACAGGGTTGTCTGGTTGACTATTATGGGATATGTTAAAAAGCACTCTCAATCAAATATATATATATATTTTTTTTTACTGCACTAAAATAAACATTATTTTTGCATACAACCAAAGTAAGCAAGGGTCCACCTGGATAAGCGTTGAATCTCTATCTATTCCTCTTATCTCACTGACTCTCTCTCTCCCCCCCTCTCTCCCCCCGTCCCCCTCTTTCTCTCTCTCTCTCTCTTCCTCTCGCTGTCCCTCCCTCCCGTAAGATGCTGCCACTCCAAGGTCAATCCTATCCTATCCTAGGCAGACAGCCAATGGCATGCCAGCGCCTTGGTCACATGTCCTGTCAGAGCATGACCATGTCAGCTGAATCAACAGAGGATGGATCAGCTGACCTGACAGAGGAATGCCGGAGGTGGACTCCTCTTCCCTATGGCCCTCTCTCTGTACCCCTACCCATCTCTGTGCCCTAACCCTCTCTCTATAGCCCTACCTATCTCTTTACCCTGACCCTCTATCTGTACCCCAAAGGTGCTTGCACATTGCCCCAACGACACCAATAAACTCCTACATGGGGCCATTATGTAAGGCCTATTGGTGGTTGTACGCAGTTTCCGGCTGCAGAAAATTTTGAATCGGCGTTGGCCAACATTCTACAGTGTTGGTGTTTGTTGGGGCAGTGTGCGCGCGGCTTTACTCTCTCTCTCTGTTCCCCTACCTCTCTGTGTCTCTTGAACCTCTCTGTAGCCCTCTTCTGTCTCTGCAGCCCCACTCTTTCTGTACTCAACTTGTCTCTCTGCACCCTAATTTTCTCTCTTCACTGAAGCCCCTCTCTGCACCCTCAACATCACTCTACACCCCCTCTCTGTAGCTCGGGACCCTGGAGTGTGTGTACACTTGCACGTGTTTACTTAATAGGATGTTGATTTGGGTTGGACTGTGCAGGCATCTTCGCCTCCATTTCTTATGTGTTCATGTCTTATCTGTTGCCTCTATAGAGTTGTCTGTGGACAAACCCTGTCTCTTATTTCATATTTCCATCACTATTCACTCACCTTCTGGCTGCCCATTGGATTGGTCATCTAAAAGAGCAAAAGAAAAGAAAATTAATTTCATATTTTAAACCAGGGAATTCCTTGGTCTAAAAACTATCAAACTGACTCTGTCCTGTAACCGGATAACGCTATGTTGCAGTCTATGTCCATGCACTATTCATTTTGGCTGGCTTTAGGAACATAGAGATGCTGATGAGGTTTGGACTAAGCTCTGACTCATCATGTACTTGATGAACTCTGAACTGTGCAGTCGCTAACAAGCAAACCTGGCATGAGTCAAATCCCTCAGAAGATAAAAGTAAGTGCATGCCGTCCGCTGTCATCATCATGTAGTTTGTAACTGGAGTCCACCCATCTCGCCAATTCCCTTGGCCTTGATCAAATCTGGCCGGCTGGCGGTCAGATTTGATGGGGGTGGGGGTGGTGGTGAAGGGGGAGCGATCAGGGGGCGGAGGAGATGATAAGGTAGGGGTGCTCGGGGATTAAAGGAACAGATTTAGGAGTGACAACACTGGGGAGAGGTTCAACCCTGAAGTAGCCGAGAGCTGCTTAGCGGCGTGGACTCTAGAGCGCACTCCAGCAGCTGCAGCTTTAGGACATTATTCCAAGAAGCCCCAACCCCTCCTTGGGGAGAAGGATGGACATTGCTGAGGATCCCCCCCGATGTCTCAAAGACTTAAAGAGCGAGCCGAGGACTTCAATGCCCCGGCCCTTGTGCGGGGCACCTGTGTCATCCTAGTAAATCTCCCTGTGAAATTCTCCCCGTTGGCTCTCTTAACCGAGGCCCGTGAATCCTATGAATGCTGGAAGGAAGCCGTCACAGGCTGCTGACTGACACAGCCCCCGATAAGGTATGACAGGCCCACGACCGGCGCTCAAGTCTCTCTCTGCGGTCTCCCCTCCTGTGACGTGGCACCACTCCTACTGGGCATCGCTGGGCCGAATTAGAAAAGGGCGCACACTTAAAAACCGCACCAAACAACAAGCAGTTGGCGGCGGTCCCAGAATCCTTTGGGGTCGCATCAAGCCCTCGGCCAATGGTGAGCGGCGGCGGCGGCGGGCGGCGTCTCGCCACACGTAGAGACACACCGGGTATTATTTTACCTCGGCGGGCTCCCGTTGGCTCCGAGCGGCCCCCTGCAGGTATGCTCAGCTGTTGGCCCCCACAGACGTGTGGACAGAGGGGCTCCCAGCGCCGGCCCCAGGGTGAGCCAAAGCACCAGGCGGTGGCGGCTTCATTGTCCCGATTTAGACCCCCTGCTGCTTTTATAAACATGACCCCCATTACCACCCCCCCCCCCCCCCCCACACACACACACACACACACACACACACACACACACACACACACACACACACACACACACACACACACACACACACACACACACACACACACACACACACACACACACACACACACACACATCCCCTCCAGCCCCTCTGCCACGTGGATGTCATTGATGTCCCTCCATACCCACACCTCTGTACATCCTGCGGCTTGAAGAACGACACAACGGCGCGTGATGACACCCTGGAAGGGGGCAGGGAGTGGTTGGAGGTGGTGGGGTGGTGGTCAGGGGGCTATGGGGGCCAATTAGCGGTGACAGTGACAGGAGGCATCCGCTCCTGGGTGTTTACTACACTGTGATGTGAGGTGCCGGTGTCACAGGGTGACAAGAAGCTGTCAGGGGTTGAGATGCTGGTGAGGGAATGCAGCGCTAGTTAATACCTTGACGTGCGGACAGACCACAAACGTTGGGAGAGTGCGGCCGTCGTTTGTGTGTACGGGTCCTGTGTCTGGTTGTGTGTATGTGTGTCACTGTGTGTGTGTGTGTGTGTGTGTGTTTATGTGTGTGTGTGTGTGTGTGTGTTACTATGTATAGATGTGTCTGTTTGTGCATGTGTCTCATGTGCATGTGTATGTGCATTTGATGTCTTATTGAGTTTATGTCTGTGTGTGCCTGCAACTAAGGGACAATGTGGGACTTTGAGTGGTATGTGTGCGTGCGTGCGTGCGTGCGTGTGTGTGTGTGTCTGTGTGTGTATAAGTTATCTAAGTTATCTGTAGCCAAGACGATGAAGGAAAGTAGTGCTGGGTATTAAAAGCTCGTTGTAAGATGTCCCCCCCCCCCACCCCACCGTCCCCAGAGATGACCGAGTGACTCAGCTACTCATCTTCTCTCCGACTTTATAAAGCTCACAGGTTGGCTTGACATCTCATCACACACACACACACACAAACACACCCGTACACATACACACGTACACACGTACACACACCCACACACACACATGCACATAAACACACGCACACCCACACCTGTACACGTACAGAGACACACACACACACACACACACACACACACACACACACACACACACACACACACACACACACACACACACACACACACACACACACACACACACACACACACAATATCACACACACACAATCACACACAGCCGCCTTCTCGTCAGCTGTTCAGGGTCATTTAAAGAACAATACGTTTCTACCCCCATTTATCTGTTTCTGGGGGGGGGGGTGCTATTTCCAGACACTGTTTCAAGTGTCTGGAAATAGCGGACTCCCCGCCAAACCCCCCCCCCCCCCAATCCCCCCCAGATTCCCAACTTCTTTGTTCCAGAGGGGATCATCCATGTTTATAGACCTGGATGAGCCAGTGGGTGGTGATGGATGGTACAGGCCGCTCTTATGAAACACAATCACAAGAGGTAAGCGATGAGGGCAGCAGTAAATCCTGACTCTACCTCCGTAGCTAAGCTGCTCTTGGCCAGCCCGTAAAAAACACCGGAGCCACTGTCAACGACCGCTTATAGCAGCGGGACATGCCCTCAACCGTAAACGGCTATCAGAACCCAGCGCAGGGTTTTCTGAGGTAACCGGTGGGCGACCTTAATACAAAACGGCGCACGTCTCATATGACTTATGATTTATTATCGGACGAGAATAGCGTCAAAGAAAGACGGAGGTGGAAATCCCTTCCATACCGCGACGTAATCCGGTCCATTGTTTGGATGTGCAGGAGACCCACCCTTCAGATGGACTGGATGGGCCTGGGCAGCGCTGCAGCGCCAGTGAATGCCATGCCTGCCCCTCACACCAGATACACACTGCTATCATCCAGTCGGGATGAAGCGTTGACCCCAACACATAGATACATGCAATGGATAGGTAAATGGACGGAAATAAAGGCGATTGTAAATATTGTTGTTTGTTTGTGTACGTGTGGGTCTGTGTGTATGTGTGTGCTTTTTGTGTGTGTAAACACCCATGTATATTTGTGTGTTTCATTTTGTGTGTGCTCATGGGTGTGTGTGTGTGTGTGTGTGTGTGTGTGTGTGTGTGTGTGTGTGTGTGTGTGTGTGTGTGTGTGTGTGTGTGTGTGTGTGTGTGTGTGTGTGTGTGTGTGTGTGTGTGTGTGTGTGTGTGTGTGTGTGTGTGTGTGTGTGTGAATGTGCATTTCACTGTGTGCCACCTTTCTGCGGGCCAGCATCCAAATGATGAACAAAATGTTCCACTTCCTCTACATGGACATGAGCCTCCCTGACAAACTCCCCACAGGGTTGGGGTAATGGAGAAGAATAGGAGGGGCAGCGGGGGGTAACAGAATATGGTAGTGACAGACGAAGGGGGCTTTAACCGGGAATGTTGATGGACTCGATGCTGCAGACAAATGACAGGGGGGAGGATGAGAGAGGGGGCGAGGCTGGGGGCTGTGTTTAGCTCCGTTTTGTGGTTGAATATGGACTCCGAACCCAATAAGGGTATATGCTGTAGAAGGAACTCTTGGTATACCAGCCCCTGTGAACCCTGGCCCCGGTCCAGTGACATCGCTGTCTCTCATCTGTATGCGAGGCAGATTTGGAGTCCACGATACACTGTGAGTGCTTCATCGTCAGTATCATCCTCATCAAGACCCTCCCTAGGCTCGCCTCTAGAAGTACAGTCCATAACGACAAAACCCCCAACACACACACACACACACACACACACACACACACACACACACACACACACACACACACACACACACACACACACACACACACACACACACACACACACACACACACACACACACACACACACACACACGCACACACACACAGAGCCTAGGCCACAACTGAATACTTTCCCCATAGCCAGATGGATCGTGTCCTTCTTGAAAACAGCTGTGAGATGGCCCAATGGTCAAAATTACTTTCCAGGAACCAGCCAGCTGACAGCGGCAGCCTCACATTCATTCCTCATGGGACAATACACTAGAAAGTACAGCAATGTGCCGAACCAATGACTTAAACCATAACAACAAACTATATAATGAGTCACAACAATGAATTTCCCATGACACGTCACTCACGGCATATCTGTTATTCTCGTATTTCATATTAACTATAAGAGCTTGGCTGCGGGATTCACTACGACCCATCAGTTGCAGCCTGTCTGTTTATCTTCCACACATACAAACAACACACCTCCAAACTCCAAGAGGAACTTCTGACCCCCACCCCGTCGCCTACCTTTTTTAGTGGGTTCCGGCATCCTGAGCGTGATCCGGAAGCGTCGGCGTCAGGTACTCGACGAAGAAAGGAGAGAGCAGGCGGGTCGCGGCGGGCGGGTGTGGGTTGTGTCCGACGGGAGTGTGTGTGTGTGTGTGTGTGTGTGTGTGTGCGTGTGTGTGTGTGTGTGTGGGGGGGGGGGGTTGTGTGTGGAGGAGCCCAGGCGGGTCGGCTAGGGCGGCAGAACCCCTCGGACCCGGGATGGGACAGGTGAGAGCGAGCTGGTGGAGCTGGCGTCAGGACCGGTGGATAGGACCAGAGTGTTGGGAGATGAGGAGTTCTCTGGGTGGCATCCGGTAGGGTGGTTCTCCACAGGGAAGGGGAGGGAAGGAAGAGGGACGTGTCGAGCCGGGGCCGGGCTCCCGGGGTCTTATATAGAGGGGAGGGATGGTCGAGGCCCCTCCTCTGAGGACCTCCGTCCGTGGATGCTCAGCTCCATTGTTTCCCTGGCTGGCGGCCTCAGTAACAGCTCCAGGGGTGAGCTCATAGGTTCTGGATACGGTCCACACCTAAGGGAAAGTGTTTATTTTATGATCAGTGCCGCTTTGGAATAAGTCAGTGGACGCTGAGAAACCCTTATTATTAAATGAATGAATAGGCTTGTTCAAAGTTCAAAAAGGAATTAATCTTGTTTTATCCTCTTCAACCATTGTTATTCCATTGTTATACAGAAATTAGTACAGGTTTACCCATTAGATGTACAACCCATTGCTTTTGTGGAATCTCAATGCAGTAATGAATGAATGAGCAGATTAATTAACTAAATAATTGAATAAATGAATGTGACTAATAAATAAGTAATACATGAAAATAAGCAGGGTATCATCTTCAAAACTGATGGGAGTTCATTCCATCATTCAATTAAACCCATTCACTCAATACGTCAAGCACATCATCACCGGAATGCTGTTATTCATTACATGAGATGTATGCTGGCAGCGTTGCGTTACTTTGCTTAAATATATAATAGCATACCTGATACTCTAAATCTGGAACAGGTGGTGAAAACAATGACCTTTATGGTTAACCTGCATACCTCGTCTTGGGACGACTGTGTATTCTGAGCATACTCAGTAAGGACCCAGGTGACTTTTTGGCTCCAGTTTGAAGGATGTGTCCTTCCCTTCAAGGCAAGGGGCCCCGTGTCTGTTTTAATCCCAATTATAACTCACACAGAGCGGGCCCCGGGCGGCGTCAGATGCTAGTGGGATTAGGACGGTATCAAGTGGGTCACCACAAAAAGCATCCAACACAAAACCATTTGGAAATGGAGCGGTTATGCACGAGGTCGCATCACTGGGGCGACTCCACCATGAGGTCATACACTGGTCTGGGGGGAGAGAATAGAAGAGGACCCTACATGCTGGGCAACACTGACCCTTGCAGGCGGATGTGCACATGCGCCAGCAAACACACACACACACACACACACCACACACACACACACACACACACACACACACACACACACACACACACACACACACACACACACACACACAACACACACACACACACACACAAGCGATTCAAAGAAGCACTTGTGTCCATTTATCTTTTTACAAAAAATGGGGGATGGATGTCAAACATTTGTGAATTTTTTAAGGTTAATTTAAAAAAGTAACTATGTGCAGACAATCTTTACATTAACATTTTTATTTGATTGCATTTACTACTATATTTTCTATCGCGTCAAACAACAGACATTATAAGTAGGCCTACAGTACTAGACAGCCACGGACTGACAGCAAGTGCGTTTTAATTACATTTTCTAATAAAAAAAGAAGCCTAGGCCAACTCTAAACTTCGTAGTGGGAACGCAGTGTAAACAGAAGTTTAGAATAAGGAAAGTAGACCTAGAAGGCTTCATAGAAAGAAAAAAAAAATATATACAAGAACACAATTGAAAGAAAGGTTTCACAGGGGGGGGGGGGGGGACAAAAACAAGAACGAGTAAAAAAAGTCATTGGCAGGAGTCCTAATGTTGGCCATGACGACGCTGCTGTAGTGACTGCAGGGTGTCCGGGCCGAACTGGTAGGTGAGCTTCCTCTTCACCTTGAAGATCTCCCCGGAGCGCGCGTAGTTTCTCAGCGCTCGCGACATCTTCTGATACGTCATGGGCCTCTTGTTGCCCTTCCGCTGGCCCCAGAGCGCCGCCACCTGGTCCTTGTTCCCAGAGGAGAACCGGAACACGCCGGTACTGTTGGCGGCCGCCGGCACCCAGGACACACAGTGAGCCATGGCGGGGTCCTCCAACATCTCGAACAAAAAATGAAACAGCCTGGTTTTCCTGCCTGCGGGTGACGGATGGGGGGGAGGAACAACAGCTGTTATTACATCTTTGGGGGGGAGGAACAATGTTATTACATCTTTGAAAGAACTATGACATGGGGATCATGTTCAATGTAATTTCAACCGCAGACAAAACTATAAGCCAGGTAGGCCTAATTATTTTTTAATGTCACGCTTGCCTTGTGTCAACTCCCAACAGTTTGTGGTTATTTGGAAGAATACAGTTAATAATTTCCCCTAAAGTAAGGCCAGAAAATCTCTTGCCGTGACGTTCCTAAAAGACCAGGCAAGCGAGTTATAAAAAGTGCGGTGATTATCTGATATGTAAAACACCGTGCCCACACACGTCCATTGTGTGTTACAGTAAAGGGAAGGCCTTGTATTTGCTCTCTTTGTTTTGTTTCCCTTAGGCTGCACAAAACTCATTAAACGGTATCTGGTGACGGAGGAAAAGCAGAACTCACCTGTCCCAGGCGAGGTGTGTGTGGCAGACCGCCCTATCGCGGTGTGCTGCTGGCCCTGCTCATCATCAGGGTCACACTTCCTATTAAGCACCCAGGGGCCAGGTACAGTGGCTGGGACGTGGCTCGGTGTCACGTCGCTCTCTTGTTTCAGAATTGGTTGTAGGAGGACAGGCTTTGGGTTCTGAAAGTGGACATATAGGCCTATTGTTACCCATGTAAACATTTAATCAAGTGAATATGTCAATGGAAATATAGGGTGACGGTAACGAAGTGACTTACGAGGGTCTCAGGGTGACAGGTGAAGTGCTGATGTTCACACGATGGGTCGTCCACGGACACACTTGTTGTCCAGTAGACATCATCCACTGGAAGAATGGAAAACATGAATATTAGAAAACTGAATTCTAAGTATCTGAAAGACGCTTTGCAAGGCTAAATATGTTGAAGTTGTTCTCATACCATTTCCTATCAAAACCAGAGGATAAGCAAACAAAAACAATATCTACATAGAGCTAGTGTAGTAGGCCTACTGACGATTTCCCAATCCGTTGTCCTGATTCTGCTTGTAGTACTCCTCTAGAAAGTCCATAATCACCTCCAGATCTGATTGGTTATCCTCCAAGGAATTCTGTTATTAGGAAAAGAGATATAAATAAGGTTAATTCTCAGTGCTCTTTTCCTTGGAGGACTCCTAGCAATCCATCCAACAAGTGCAATCCATTTACCATGGCTGTTTCAGTTCAGGTGGCCTCTCCTTCAGTGATATCCAAATTGAGAGTGACTGACACAAAAACAGTAGAGACTCTTTATTAACCCTCCCCTGGTTATAGAAAGTGTGAGAACAGTTTTTTTCTTTTAGTTTTTCCTCTCTTCCTCTGTTCTCCCGTCTTCACACCAGCGTTTTCCCCCCCCTGGTGCACAACAACAATTGCCACCCGTCCCACAGAGAACAGTGGGGTCCTCTATAGCACTGACCACATCCTGCCCTCTCTGGGTGAGATAACACCGGGCTGCAATGCCTGGGGAACCACGGCTCCCTGTGCGGAGGAAACGCACGTTTACTGCTGCAGTATTTCTTCACCCACCCCCAAAGTGTCCAAACTGACTGACTTTATTCTGGGCCCGTTGTGGCCGTTATTTCGATGCTTGAGAAGGTTTAGTGGGATATTTTAGATATACTGTATAAATATATATTTTTTATGTATATATTCTTTTTTTGTTTGTAATATACAATGTCAGGGTATCCCACAGCACTTTGCAACTTTTATTATACATTTTTTAAATTGTAAATATTATACATAAGTATAAAATAATCTTAACTTCATTCACTCTCTGTATAGATCAATACAGACTTGCGGCCTGACAGGGACCTCTAAAAGAGTGCAATTACCAAAGGTGCCCCCCACCCCTTAACTAACAAACAAACATGGTCTGCATGAAACCCTGAATGTCTTCCGGTAAAAAAACATAAGAGTTTAAACAAAGGAAGATTAAGACCGGATGAGGTGGCTGCAGAAAGGATTATTAAAAAGGCAGTGATGTAATGACACAGGTTTATTGTTTAAAGATCATCAAAAGTCAAACAAATAGAGTGCAAAAAACATGGCAAAATACAAGCCTAAAGCTGATGTTTTTTTCCCCTGGATTAATACTGAGAAAGTTACAGAAAAACACGTTGAAATAGAGATAGCGATATCATAAATATAATATACTAACACAACTTTATACATTTCAAAATCATAGTGTATAGACTGAATATTATAATTTTTAAAAAAAACGGCATTGCTACACTTAAAACAAACTTTGAACAAAGTTAGTTAGAATTAAGTTATATAATTAGTTAATAACGATGACGCTTACTAATGACACAACAAAAGAAGCAAATGCTACTGCTGCTTCAAAACCAAATTCAAGTCTGTACAAAACGATCACGGTCGAAACAGTGGCAATCTTTGGTTTTGTCTTTCCGTCAAAGGTGTCGTGGATCCGTGGCCGAAAACCACTGTTCCTGCAGAGGGTAGTGCCCATACCAGCTGTACCAATCAGGCCCATAAGACCCGGGCTCCCCAGGCGGCCCCTGGGCTCCGCCCGGCCCGGAGGGGTTGGCGGGGGCCCTGAGCTGAGGCCCTTGGTCCATCCCGCCCAGCCTCTGGAGGATGGCCGGGTTGAACTGGTAGGTGAGTTTGCGGCGCACCTTGATGATCTCGCCGCTGCGGCTGTAGTTGCGCAGGGCGCGAGCCATCTTCTGGTAGGTCATGGTCTTGCGGTTGCCCTTGCGCTGGCCCCAGCACTCAGCCAGCCGCTCCTTGTTCTTGGAGACGAAGTGGAAGGTGCCGTTGGCCGTGTCGGTCCACTGGATGGAGTCGGCCATGGCCGGGTCGCTCAGCGCCTCGTGCAGGTACTCGTACAGACGCAGCTTCTTGCGACCTGCGGGCGTCATGATGTGCAGGCTGTTAGAGCGCGGATGACCGATGATGCGCAAGTGAAACATACCAGGCGGACATGAAGTCTGTCTAAACTTGAATAGTTTGATGGGGCCATGGAACTTCACCTGGCGGCCATGTTGGTTCTAAACAAAAGCTAGCCTAGCTGGTGCCCACCTAGCTGGAACCGAGCTGAAAACAAGATGGCCGCTTGGTGAACAAGGCCCATTGATGCTATTACTTAACCCACACACATCCCTATCTTGCCTCAGCTTATAACATTTATACTATTATTATTTATCATATTAATAGTATTGGCAATCAAAATCGTTTTGGCACTCTGCTTTAAGCACCTAACGATGCAAACAATAAAAAAGGAAAAAAAAAGTCTTTCCCTCTGGTTTTTATGGTTTGAATAAAGAAATGTGGTTACCTTTTCCGTGTCTGGGAACCGGTAGGACGGGGTAGAACTGTGGGGACTCAAGTGCTGCGGGTTGACCCACTGAGGCTTCAGGGACCCCCGGGGGCCACGACTGCTGCTAAGGAACACACAAAATAACACTTAGTAGGCTGCCTTTCAGACAGACAAAACCAGACATGGTTTCAAGCCATGTGTGCAGACAAACATGCATGTGTGTATGTAGACGCAGGGAATAATTCCCCCTCATTATTGAGAACATGTGGATTGGTTCCCCCTTAATAAAACAGGATAGAGGACTTTTACTTTGAAAAAACTCTATAACATTGCTCAGACATTTGATCTACAAAATGCCTGAGAGCCTTACTGCAATGTATTTTATAGAAAAGACACCGCAAACTAAGTCACCAGGATGCAAGAAAATAAGCGTTTGGTTTGGGAACCCCTCCTTGGGGAGAACACCCCAGACCAAACACTCAACACGTCCGTCCCTCCGTCCCCCAACATTTAAACGCCACCTACCCCGCTGCTCTGCAAGTGTTGGCTGCCCAGCGGCGCGCTGGTCCAGTCGTACACGGGGCTCAGGGTGTCGGGGTGGGTTGGGGTCACCAGGTAACAGGAGATCTGACAGCCCAGCGGCTGGTGTGTCCCCAGCGTCTCGTAGTATTTATACCCTGAGTGAGGAGTGAACAATTGAACGGTGCGCGTAAAGGTCGGTTCAAGGGCCGTCGGAATGATCCGGCGAGGTGTTCATGAGGTTAAAACCTTTCTCGTGGTAAATGAGAAGAAGCTGTGGAAATGGAGCTGGCAGTAGTAGCAGTGGAGGGTGCTTGGGGAGGGGGGGAGATTCATTTAAAATGGCAGCAGAATGAAGACAAAAAAGTGACTATAAATCAATATTTCAAAATTCTAAATATATCTCAGTTGTGGCCCGTCCGGCCTCGTGAGTAGCAGCCTAATGGCCGCCGTGTGTGGAATGTGTCATTTAATTGCCGGAGACGAACCTGGGTCGCTGTAAGGGCTCTCTGAGTGATGCTGAATCACATCTATTGCATCCTGGAAATGCTGGTTGATGTCGGTGTCCAAGGCACTCTAGGATTCAAAGACAACCATAAACATGCTAAAACATCAACCTACCTAGCACCGTTCAAGGTATTTCCTCCTCGGAAAAGGAAAACATTTAAATTTAAACTTGTGAAATGAATGGAAATAATTGGAATACATTTTAGGAATACACTATTTTTAACTACTTTTTTGATAACAATCATTGAATTATTGAATTGCAATTATTCTGAATGTAGCAGGACTCACCATCTTGTATGGCGGACCCTGAGCCAAGACCATGGCTCCCTCAGCGTTTGGTAAAACACCTTCAGTGCCGGTGACTGGTACCTGCTCAGGTATATATATACGTATATGTGGACCAGTAGGGGACCAGCCCCAATCGGGGCTTGCTGCGAAATTAACGCAGCCGAAAAAAAAAAAAAAATTGCTGACGTCACAGTATAGCCTTTTATACTTCTCTTTTTGTTTTTCTCTCTGGGAGAATGGATCTGTTTCAGATCTGACCATCGCAATCTTAACCCGAGATCGGGATCTGTGGAACCCAGCCAACAGCCACCATCTCTCGCTTCATCTCTCTGCCCTCTAAATCCTGTGTTTGTGTTTGCCCACAGGATTTGCATAACCTGCAGACACACAAGTCCATCACACATTAACAATAAGTGCTTTTGATTTACAGTAAGTTAAAATCACAACTCTGTGAGGGTGGGGCAGGCCTTAGGGATGATTGAATGGTAGCTATTGGCAACCATGACATCAAAACTAAATAGAAGAAATGTGTTTTTGTCCCGAGCTTTACAAATAGAAAGCTGTAATATATATATTTTGTAAATATTTTCTGCATGGATGGACTAAGATTGAAATGCAACTCGTTGAAGACTGGAACTTTGAATTTGTTGTCAAGTAACCTGAAATCTGAATTACATACCAAGGTACCAACAGGTTATCGAATAACAATTTTAAAATGAAAACGCAAAAAAGGTTAATGATTATGAAAGGCTACCTATCTTGTTGACAGAGTCAAATCCCTCTGCAAATAAACATCACTTTTTCTCTCCAACATATTTATCACTCGGGTTACCAGTTTTAAATATCAACCGACGTTGTCCTGAAGTTCCCCTTTTAGTTTTAGATGATGGTAGAGAGGAAAATGATTGATGGATATAGTGATAAATGTAGCACAGATTAGAGCAATAAAAAAAATGGGTAATTTGATACAAAAAAGATAAATCTCAAAATTGATGGCACAATTTCAGTGTATTCATTATTTTAATCCATTAGAATTATAATGCTAATGGCTTCAATTAATTTGAGATGTATCTTTTTTTGCATCAAATGACCCATCCTTTTTTTAACCACTAGCATTTTAATTTTAAGGTAGCTTCACTATCAATTTCTGTTGTATATTCACATTTAAATTGTAATCACACAAAGAGAGCATGTTATCACGTGTGTGTGTTCTCATGTGTATTTGCGTTCCTGTGTGTGTTTGTGTGGGATTGTCTGTTTCCTGGCAGTGCAACATGCTGATAAAGTGGAGACCACAAACCCGCTCCTGCCACCACTGCTTCCCAGCGCTCCATTCATGTTGAAACGTCTTGTCAAGTCACATCCATAAATTTAGCGACCACAACCTCACACCTCACAGACCATGACTCCCACTCAGTAGGCCTACAGTTATGCGTCTTGCACCACCATATTTCATGTTTGACACAATTTCATGTGTCATGTATGTAGGTGCTTCCGTGTGTGTGTGTGTGTGTGTGTGTGTGTGTGTGTGTGTGTGTGTGTGTGTGTGTGTGTGTGTGTGTGTGTGTAAGCCATCATATATCACAGTGGCAGAGGTGAAATTAAATGCTTGTAAAAAAATATAGGGACAAATGCACAAGATTTTAAATGAGGGTATGTGTTCCCCTAAGCTTACGTTGATGGTTTTGCAGAGGGTACTTTCTGTGGTTTTAATGTAAGTTGTGAAATCTCCAATTATACCACTGTATTAAAACGGGATGAATCTGAATGCCACCCTAATAAAAATGTAATATGGATATCTACACCATCCATTTAATGGCCATGAACATGCAGATACTTTTTTTATGTTGATTAAAATAATGTAGTCCCCCAAAAATAACTTAGCCGGCACAATATAACCAAAAAATGAACTGTGCTACTGTGCCTACTTGTTGTTTGGTACGTTTTTTTTGTTTTGCTTAAGTGGGCAGAGAGCATGCGTACAGGATATTTAATCTGTCCAAACAAAGAAGCACTCTTCTTCCTCTTCTGAATTCAATAGTTGCGTGTAGCCTGGTGACTACGGTGGAGCCGTCAATGAAACCGCAGCACAATCAGTCTCCCTCGCACTTCTTTATTTACTTCGTTGTTAAAACGCAGCCCATAAAACTGAGAAGTTTGCGGCCGCTGCCTTGGTTCAGACAACAGGTTCTTTATCAGTTGTAATTTGTGAGTGGCAGGGATTTAGGGTTATACAGTCTATTGGTTTGAGTGTTGGTCTCTGAGGAGCAATAGGCTTACCATTATTGATTAGTAACCAATTACAACTATTGGTTTGCCTCATGATGATGTGCTTACTTCAGCCTATGTTTTATAACGGCAGCTGGATGTTATTTCAGCAGACCTGATCAGCAATGTCCAAAATGTCTTGCTGTTCATTTGTGTTGATTCATAAAGTGGACAAGAAAGCCCGAGGTTGTGGTGTTCTGCTTTTTAAGACAATGCAACAGTGTTGAAATCAATGTGTGTTTAGGAAAACTATGTTCCACATAGGCCTACCATGACTGACGTCAAAGCTATTGTGGTCTGTGCTGTCCGTCCGTGGATGTTTTGATAGATGGTCGAAATGAAAAAAACAACATCAGTTTCTCCCGTTTTAGGCCAATATCGAGACCCAAATATGAAAATATGAGTTGACTTACCCTCGTTCTGTAGTGTAGGCTACTTAAGACCAATACATTGTATTAGTTTAAGTAGGCCTAGGCCTACATACATTTTTGAAACAAGCGGGATTTTTTTTGTTTTGTTTTTGTTTGGGTTTGACTTCACTTTTCGATTTAGCCTTATGGATTGGATACCACAAAGGTTGGAATCGGCTCAAAGTTAAACATTCACATTTAACATGTGAATGTGCATAGTGACGTCTAGTGGTAGGACTGGGAACCACAAGCAGACACCGATTTTGAAATTATTTTTATTGATATCGAAATTACTCAAGTCAACCACCATACCTAAAGATGTACGTTTATTTCAAATGGGGGATATAAGTAATCATTCTTAAATACAAAAATCTAGTCAAAATTCTATGTGAAACCCCCTTTTCCATGACCTCTACTGGCTCCCTGTAGTAGTCAAGACGATGTTATTGGCCTACAAGGTGGTTAACGGAACTGCCCCTGCCTACCTCCAAGCGTTGACCACACAGCCCAGCTCAGGTGAAGCTACATCAGCTGGACACCTGGTACCACCATCGCTGAGAGCAAGCAAAGGTTTTCACAATACAGTCACAATTCATCTGTTTGGTAAAGCACATGGGGTTTATTGAAAGGCGCTATATTTGAATTAATTATTATTCAAACACAATACTGATTTGATTCAATGAAATGTTGTTTAACCATTTTGCACAGATTAGAGAAAAACTAAAAAATAGCAGCCAAGAATCGATATAAATATGTTTAAAATGTGTTTATGTTGGGTAGGTTAGGTATGTATTAAACATAGGCTACCTTGTGTATAATGAATATACCTACCTATGTATAATGAACTACTAGGACTAGAAGAAATAAAAAAAGATATGTTTTAAACTTCCACTGCCGTCGGTATTGACAACTGATCAGTAATGAAATCTGCCCCTGTAACTTATTTAAAAAACAAATAAAAAAAACTTTTATTTTCTACTGCTTCCAACTAATCTTGTTTTTGTTTTGTTTTATTCTGTTATTACTTCAATAATAACCGATTGTATTGTATCTTTTTATTTTAAAGCACTTTGAATAACCACTGTGTCTGATACTGTGCTATACAAATACATTTAACTTTGACTGGTCCTGGCGGAGTTGAGTCAACAAGCCCGTTCTCCGAGGCAACCCCAGACAGTAGGCCTACATTTGAACAACGCTCTATTCCTTCTTCTCATGGACAGAAGAGTCTGTTCTTATCCATGGTGGTGAATCCTGATCTGGTGGTCGCTTATCTGCCGCTGTAATCATACAAAAAAAACAAAAACTAAAGCCGAGCATGGATCCTGCGTGGTCTGTGGTTGTGCTACTACCGAGCTGTGTCGTTGGAAGTCCTGTACCTTCGTTAGATGTCAACAGGTAAGAGATTCATCCCCTTTGAAATCCTTCTGCATTGTTCAGAGTTCATCAACACTGAACTGATAAACATCTCTCTTGTTTCTGTAGAGAAGGCGTTCTGCCTGAAGGCGATAGGTCTATTCTAATGGAGAGCAACTCCACACGGTGAGCAATATGTTGTCAATAGAACTACCTTATAATATGGGGGGGGGGGGGGTGCGTATTACAGTGAGAGTTTCGATGCGCGCAATCAATTAATCGCCTGTCCCCTCCCTTGTCCGTTCCATTTGGGAACATGTTTAGTAAACATGTTTAATTTCGCTTGTTTCATATAATTTAATTAAGGGCGCCACCAGAGGGCGCCCTCAACACATTTGCCGCCGTAGGACTAGGTCGCCTATGCCGATCGCCGATCAGTTTGTCGTTGCATTTTATTCATAACCAGTCGTTGCCTTGGGGCCCCAGACCAGCTCGGGGCCCCAAGCAATTGCTTGGTTTTCTTGCCTTCTCGCGACGGGCCTGCCTACTATTGAAAATTATACAAAAATAACCCTGGGTGGGTCTACTCATCTCATTCCGATCATGCATTAAATACCTCTGAAGTAGCCTACATAGGCCTATGTCGTTGATAAAAAAAGAGGTAAAGAGAATGAGAGAGTAATGCACTGGTGACAGTGCGCGCACTACACTGCATGAATTGTATCCGATAGTGATTGAGAGAGTCTGTCTGTGGCCCTGAGAAAGTTATAAAGGAAAGTCAGCCCCCATATGAACTTCCATTCCATACTTTTACAGATTCAGGACCATTGCAATCTATAGCTCAATATACATTCAATGTACATTATTTCTCTGAGGAAATAATGTGATGCATATCGACCCAGAAAGTCCTTTCCGTTAGAAAGTATTTCATGCCTAAACCTAACAAAGTAGTCCCTGATATAGTGATGTAATAAACACATGAATGAGCATAGTGACGCCTAGTGGTAGGACTGGGAACATTACAAGGAGCCATATTTTTAAATGATTGTTATGGATGTTGAAAAGTTGATTGCGCATCTACATTGTTCAATTCATGGTTGAATAAGCCTTCTTATTTATGTTAGTTGTTTTACAAAGTCATCTGTGGAATATAATGGCAATATATACAATCAGACCATCTAGAGCAAATATTTATACATTTATTTACGTTTAATAAGTAGCCTTGTTTATGAAGTTTATGAAAAAAAAGAAGAAGTGCATAGGGCCAGTGGGGAGGCTAGCATGGAGAGATAGGAAAAGGAAGGGGGGGGGGGGAGAGATGAGAGGAGGATGAGAAAGGAGATCAGAGGGGGAGGGCTCTACACTACAGGACTGATGAACATGGTAGAGAGGTCTGGGGCTCCAGGTTAGGGTTAGGGAGGTGCTGGACAGACTCGTCTGGGCCACCCCCAAGCAACAAAAACAGAGATAATACACTTTGAGTTAGCATAGCCCTAGTATCTATAACGATGTAGTGGTCGGTTGCAAAATATTTCAAATTTATTTGAATACATTTGTGTAGGCCTACATAGAATAACAATTAGACATGCAATGCTCTAATCAGAAACCCCCAAACATTACACTTCCAGTTCCCGCTACTGTCAGCATTGACCTGATCAAGTTCAACAGCTGATCAATACATTCACTGGCCCTGGCAGGGTTGAGTAAACAAGCCCATCGACTTACACACTGCGCCCGTTCTCTGAGGCAATCCCGGTACATATTTGAACAGCATTTGGGTAGGCTAAACTCTCTTTTCCTTCTCTCAGGCAGAAGTATTGGTTCTGGACAATGGTTTTTGAAAATATAATTTATCATACCATTAAAACAAACTAAATCTGCCAACAAAAAGATTGTGCGGATTAAAAAGAAAGAGCTTAATAAAAAAAAGAGAGTTTTAAAGAAATACCTACCGGCTATAAATCGGCCATATTGTTTGTTTTTCAAGGTGAAAGAACAGACCTTCATGTTCCAGCAACATGGATCCTGCGTGGTCTGTGGTTGTGCTACTACTGAGCTGCGTCTTTGGCAGTCCTGTACCTTCGTTAGATGTCAACAGGTAAGAGATTCTTCCACTTTGAAATCCTTCAGCATTGTTCAGAGCACAGCACGCAACATTGGTGAACTGTTTAAACCTTGTTTCTGTAGAGGAGTTCAGCCTGTAGACGATAGGCCTATTCCAATTGACAGCAACTCCACAGGGTGAGTTTTAAGAGGAAATAACGAAACCAATTACAGTATATTAACATGTGATACTAGATTCAGATGCAATGTACAATATAATATTGTCAGAGCAGAGGACCAATATGTTGTCAACAGCACCCTCATGGACAGCGGGGTTTTTAGACAACAAAGTGTGTATTGCAAAATTTATAAACAATGCAATCTGTCATTTATTTTCCTATATGAAGACTGTATGAAGACCGATACGATGAGAACACCACCCTATTGAACCACAACTCCACAAGGTAGAGTTTTTGAAGGGAAAAAACACTACAATAAACAATAATAGAGTACACTCATGTGGATCCCAGATTCAGAAATGCAATGCATATATTCTTTACCTATATGGCAGAATGACTGAGGACCAATATGTTAGACAAAAGCCCTCTCTGGACAAGCAATATCCACAGGGTGGAGTTTTAGACAAAGGTTCACCATTGCAAGATTCATTACATTCATTTTCTTTCCCTATATATGGAGACCGTACTGATAAGACCAGATACGATGAGAATGGTACCGCTAGCAGACGAGGAACAAAACGGGCGAGTTCAATTTAAAATGAGAGTAGATATCAATTTATGTTTTGTATACCTCATTACTCAATGTACATTTTTTT
>OLKM01001674.1:72207-94707 GCA_900291075.1 Melanogrammus aeglefinus
AATATAATATTGTCAGAGCAGAGGACCAATATGTTGTCAACAGCACCCTCATGGACAGCGGGGTTTTTAGACAACAAAGTGTGTATTGCAAAATTTATAAACAATGCAATCTGTCATTTATTTTCCTATATGAAGACTGTATGAAGACCGATACGATGAGAACACCACCCTATTGAACCACAACTCCACAAGGTGAGTTTTGAGGGAAAAACACTACAATAACAATATAGAGTACACTCATGTGATCCCAGATTCAGATGCAATGCATATTCTTTATCCTATATGCAGAATGACTGAGGACCAATATGTTGACAAAAGCCCTCTCCTGGACAGCATATCCACAGGGTGAGTTTTTAGACAAGGGTTCACATGCAAGATTCATACATTCATTTTCTTCCCTATATGAAGACCGTATGAAGACCGATACGATGAGAATGGTACCCTAGCAGACAGGAACAAAACAGGGCGAGTTCAATTTAAAATGAGAGTAGATTCAATTATGTTTTATACCTACATTACTCACATGTACATTTTTTTACCCTGCAGTAAACTTAACTCGAATACGTCCGACTATGTTGACAATAGCACCCTCATGGACAACAAATACACAAGGTAGGATTTTAGACAATAAAGGTTTGCATGTATTGCAAGATTCATACATAGTGCAATCTGTAATGATTTTCTTTCCTTTATGAAGACCGTACGAAGAACGATACGAGGAGAATAGTACCCTAGCAGACAGGAACAAAACAGGGTGAGTTCAATTTAAAATGACAGTCGGCTACATCATGTTTTATACCTACATTACTATTTTTCTAGAGATTTAAATCCTTCAGTAATCTTAATACAAACACGTTAGACTATGTTGACAATAGCACCAGGCCAACAAATCCATAAGGTAGGTTTTTAGACAATAAAGGTTCACATGTATTACAAGATTCATACACAATGCAATCTGTATTTCTTTTCTTTCCTATATGAAGAGATTACGATATACTCCTAGCTAACAGAAACAACACAGGGTGAGTTTATTTTTTAATAACGTCTGCTAATTTAGGTTTTATACCTACATTACTCGTATGTATATTTTCGAGAGATTTAAACCCTGGGGTTTTAACCCTCCAAGTAATCTTAATTCAAATAAACATGTATATGTAATTTGAAACCAAATCCATGTGTTAGCATTATATTAACTGGTTTGTGTATCTGTAATACATTATTGTCCAAACATGTGTGGCTGGACAGCAACTCCACAGGGTGAGTTTTGAGAAGAAGAAAATAAATTACAATAAAAGAAACATTCAAATTTAATGCAGCATGCATATTCAATCTGTAAATAATCTTTTTCTTGTATGAAGACTGGCTAAAGAAAACAACGATGAGATTAAGGTCCAAGTGTGGAACATCTCACGGTGAGTGCCATTTAAAATGACAGTAGGCTAAAAGGATGTTTTAGGACATCACTCATGCGATCCATAACTGACCAAGGTCTTCTGGTCTTGGTGTGCTGACAAAACCCAGAGGGAGGGCCCACATCTCACCTGTCCTACACTCCCTTCATTGGTTGCCCCACAGTTCTAGAGTCGTTCTTAAAATCCTCTAATTGGTCTTCAAAACACTGTAGGGATCCACACCCGAATACTTACATTCAAGTCCTCTAGCCTTTCAGTTCTTCTCCGGTTGCAAATCCTTTTTTTCGTAGGAGGGTACAGGGATAAGTAGGCCTACAACCTTTTTCACCGCTGATTCGCCTTTGATTGGTTAGAAGGCTCTCCTCCAATTGGTTAGGGATAACCCTAAACATCGGAGGGGAGCCCTTCTAACCTAATCCCAACCTCCCCACAACAGCTACGACTAATCAAAAAAACACGATCTAAAGTAGAGCCCTTCTAACCAATCAGAGGCGAAAAAGGTGGTACTTTTTACCATCCTACGAAAAAAAGATTCGCTCCCCGAGTGAGGACAGAGATGGTGAGGCAGCCTTTATTAGTGTCAGTTACGCGCCAGACCTACTTATTATTATCGGGGTAGACAGCCTGCAACCTAAAGTCTGTTCGTATACGTTTTGAGAAAAACTTGAAGTATGTTCCTAAACTTTCCCTGGGTGAGTGCAATCTTACCTATAGTAAGAGGGAAGAGGTAAGAGGTACTCACCACAGGTCCACAGCCACCGTAGGGAAACAGCTCTCTCTCTCAGTGAAACTCCGCAGCGGCACCTCGTCTCCAGGTGACTAGCCCACGCTTTGTTTCCCGTCGTTGAATTTCCCTGTGTATTAACAACAACAAAAAGGTCCCTCATTGAAGAGTCTTGACAGCAAAACGGTTGTTCCTTCGGGTTAGGTCCTACATCAGCGTCTCACTTCCCGAGACTCACCTGCCCGCTCAGCTGTTGCCAAATACCGCTAATTAGTACCTCAACACTGCCCCCTCTGTGTGATGTCAGTACAGACCAACCCAACCATGAGCACGCTCGAACTAAACCTAAGTTAACAGTGTCTAAATGACCATGCTCCAAGTGACTCAAATAAATACAAAACCAGGTCGTTGGACGAGTAAATAACAAAATTGAAACAAGACTCTGATAGTAACTTGTTTACCCCCAACAAGAAAATGATATCAACTTACCCATTTAGTCAAAATTACTTATGTGTTTTTGTGTTCTCAAAAAAAAACACTCAATAGAAGGCACATATTACTTTATTCACTGTGTCTGTACTGGCTGCAGCCTCGCTTCTTATTACCTCATTTTTTGTGTTACCGTTATATCAATTGGTTTGTGTATGTGCAATATGTTTTGAACTTAACATGTGTGGCTGGAATCCCAGCCCTGAAATAAGTCATCTCTCTCTAGTCAAATTGATTTTACAAGACGTAGGCAGTGGGCCTACTTTCATGAGTTTCTTTCTATAGGCATGTTGCTCCTGGAGTCATATATGAATCGTCAGTAGATACATTATCCCAATCAGTGTCTTTACAACTACATTTGATTCATTTGTGGATGTGGCAAATTTTGGTGAAATACACTGTCTTGTCTGTTTTGCACAGAATGGAAGAGGAATCTTCACTTATAAGTCCACAGAAATACCGTCCTACAAGGTTGACCTTCTATATATAAACACCACATACAGTAAATTAATATATTCATAAAGAAACCAATTTGGACCCATAGCTAAAGAAGTCATTTATTTTCACCTAAACAATACAATTTAAGCAGTTTCTTACAATTCATTTCTGGAATCACCATTTCCTATCACCTTAAATGATTTAATCTGTGTGTTCAACCCAGCATTTATTTGTGGTTTTCTTGTCTCTCTGGTTTAGATGTTTTCTTTCGACATGCTTAGTACACCACCTGCCCAACATTCTGCAGTCGGGCGACGAGACCGCAGGGGACAGGACACAAGATATGCACGGGCCCGGATGAAAAAAATAATTGTATTATTAGAATATTATATGACAACACTATGTAATAAAAACATGATAAAAGGAGTGTGCACTCGTCAGAAACAACGATATATATACTGTTGAATCCTTAGAGGCAGGTCAGCTTGGTAACCATGTGGCAGTGCCTCTAATAATCAAGCAAAAACTGGTCAACAGTTGGAACAAGTCTTCAAAGAAAGTATCACAGCCATCAAGATACTAATCTCACAATCTGCAGTTGTGCTGTGTTCTAGCAGAACACCTGGGGGGGGGGAGAAAGCACAGAGCCTGCTCCTGACTGCAGAAGCTGGAGGGAGTGGAGTTACACCTTGTTCCCCGTTTGGTTTTATTGTTCATATTTCAAAACTAATTTGCGTGAGCGTCGACTCTTTCAGCAGGGGATTTTGATGAGGCACAATCATTTCAGAGTTGAAGAGCTATTTCAATGTTACACACAGCCAAATAATCAACAAAGATAACCATGATATGAAAATCAGATTTATTCCCATATATGGTAATTGATACTGTTGATACAAAAATCATTGCTATGGGTAAATCGGTTTCATTAGCCAAAACATGTACATTGATAACACTCCTTCCCACTGCTATTGCTTTGGAGTGACCACTGCTAAGTTATCGTTCAGAATAGAGGAGCTATTCATTCCAGCACACTCTCCACATAAAGATTCAAAAATACATGTTTAAATAACGATGACTAATGTAAAGTTCATCTTTTTGGCACAGTTGTCACAGGATTTTGGCCACTACACAACCAAATAATAATATCTCAACATACGATAATTTGGTTGGATAACCATATTAGATTACCGCAGTGTAAAGGACAACAAGCAGCTTCTTTTTTTGCATCATGGCACTAGAAAGACTAAACTAAACACAAGAGGTTGCCATTTTTTTTGTGCAAAATTAGGACAATCCCATTGATACATTTCTCATTCTCTTTCCCTGAGAAACTAACTTAAAAAGTAATGCATACAGTGATGTGTTCCTTGTGATCTTGGCACTGCCACTTGGTTGTGGTATAAAAGTTGTCACCCTCAAACCAACAAAGTAACCCGTCTCTCAGTCGACGTCCATGTCAATATCTTGGTCCTCGTCTGCATTCAACGCTTCCTCCTGCCGACAGAGGGAAAGGAAAAAGGGGCTCCTTATCGTACGAGATCTTTATCATCCTTATCGTCGGAGATCTTTTGCTCCGGATCAATTCATTAGAAAAGAAAAAAATAGAAGCACAAAGAATCGTTGATTCGTTGAAAGATGATCAACACGCGTGTGTGTGCGTGCGTGTGTGCGTGAGACATACCAGAGGATAGTGCTCTTTCAGGTACTGAGCCCCGAACCCGAGAGCCCGGCTCATTGGATGGGTGTCCATAGCAGACAGCCTAGTGGCCACCTGATGGAACAACAGAGGAATGGTGCATGGTTACAGCCAGGGGTAAAAGTGGGCCGGCCCCTCAGATACCCTGATAAATATATTAAAGAAAAGAGCATGTCAGGCCCACCGCCGTCACCATGACGAACTCGGATAAACAAACTAGCCTGGATAACAAAAAAAAAAAATGGAAATATGTCAGCTGCGAAAATGGATTTTAAATTCTTCCTTGATCAATCGAAAAGGCTACATTGCGCTATGGAGGGGTAGATTCCAAACTATTAAATACATATAGATGGTAACAGGCTTCAGTTGGTATTCTGGCCTGCCGCACAGTCTGATCCACATCACAACCTTTGTCTTGTCCCGTTGTGGCTTCGGAGAAAGGGATGAAATATACCCCATTCTGCAGCCTCTCGGAATCATTTTTTTTTTTTACACAAACATAAATCCACTATTAAATTGTTATATTATGCCTGCGTTTTGGTTTAAAATGAGACAATGTACACAAACCCTATGTATGGGGTTGTTTAGGGCCACAGCCGCTAGGGGGGGCCACACGATCAGTGTGACTTTCTGTGTTTCTCGCTCCTTACACTTTGAGCAGTCGGAAGGTGCCTTGCTCACTTTATGAACTCAGGCCAAGTCCACACGTACCAAAACGATCTTTTTTTTCTCCGTTTTCCCTGGCATCGTTTCAAGAACATTTGCGTCCACACGGATCCATCTCAATACGACTCAAAAACGCTACTTCATGTTCCAGGCGTTATAGGTGCGCTGGTTTTATTTAGAAATTCACCGAGCTCACGGAGTCGATTATGCTGAGCATGCACAAAAGAGCTTAAGCGCTGTACACAAATAAGCATTCCAGAATAGTTTTTGAAAGACGATGAGAGCACAGGTCAGAATCATAGTGTGATAGTAACCCTAATAGGCACAATATCCTCCAGCAGTAACACGATCGATTTCGTCCCCCCCCTCCGTTATGAGACGGCCGGCACAGGTTACAGGACGGTTACGTCGAGGGTGGCGATGACAGACGGAACGGAAGTAGCGTTTTGGACGTCCAGAACGGACACGGACGGGGTGCGATTCGGACGGTATTCACCTGGACCTGGTATCGAGAAACTCCGTTTTCATGCGGATGCGTTTACAGGATTCGTGTGGACGGAGGACGGCCAAACGATGCAAAACATCTGCGTTTTATACCTTAAAGAACGGAATCCGTTGCGCACTGTATGAACTCAATTGCCAACGCAATTGCCACACATTCCCATGGTGTGTAGCCATGGAAATGTGTGGCAATTGCTTTGTGGCAATAAAACGCCACTCACTCCTTATTAATAAACCGAGTAACCTTACACAAATAGCTTCCAATGGTTTTTGAAAGTCGTGAAGCGATTCAGAATCATAGGCGATCAATAATCACAATCCTAACGTCAATCGATTTCCTCCCCCCCCCTCCGTCTGAGACGGCCAGCCGGCCAGCCGGACGGACGGACGGACGGACGGACGGACGGACGGACGGACGGACGGACGGACGGACGGACGGACGGACGGACGGACGGACGGACGGACTACCTCGCAGGTGACAGCCATGTTGGTCCGGATCTCGTCTGAACCCTTGGGTCCCCGATCCCCCGGCTCGTTGGTCGGGAGGCCGATCTTGTGGAAGATCGTGGACATCAATTTGCCGAACGCGCTGTAGCTGCTCATCATCTCCATGAACTTGTTGGCGCAGTCATAATCCTAGAGGAGAAACCAAAAGAAGCCACCGGTTTCACTTTATTCATGATGTCTGTGCTGGCTGCGGCCTCGCTCCTCAATACCTCGTTTTGCTTTCTGCTACATCTGCTGATATGCACTTCACTTTTGATTTGGCTTCCTATTACTGACTACATTTGTATATAGTTCATTTAATAAATGATTGTTCTATCCTTATGATCAGCGTGGTCTCCCCATTGATGTCATTTCTACTTGAGCCAAGTGGTCCTGACAATGAGCATAGATGTTGACTGGTAGAAATACTTAGGTACCATCTCATACTCATACTCATAATATTCACTTAACCAACCCCTTCCACTGATCCCTTGTGTTCCTTTCCTGATAGTTGAACGGTTTCATGCAGCTAGTGTATCTGAGAAGTACTCTCTAATACAAAGTAGGATTTACACAGGTTCATTACGCTTTCATATATATACACACACACCTTCACCCTCTCTTGGATTTCCGTTGAGACTAAGAGAATACTTACTAATTCTCTGTATACGAATAAATTGAATAATTGCAATCCCTGATCTGCATTCTCATTCACAATTCTTAAAACCTTATATTCCTCAACACTTAAAAGTGTAGGTTCCGTCTTGAAGATAATTGAGAAAACAATAAGAAATGCATGTTACGGTGGTATTAGTGCCTGCCGTGGTCCTGTATTCATTACTCTTTCAAACTATTGTCAAGCCTGTGGGAACACCAGGTTGCTGGATCGTCTCATGATCAAAGACTAGATATCCAGTCACGAGTTAGACGGCATCATTTGCGAGAGTTCACAGCTATGTGCTTTCTGAGATACAAGCAGGTTTACCTCCATGAAGTTCACTAGAATTCAATCTATTGAGGTCTAGTGAATTGTGGAGATGGACACCGTAGCCCGTAACAGCCCCTTTATGGGTGGGTCAAGCTGTAAAGCTCAGAAAGCCCAGAAATTCAAACTAATCCTTCGATGAACTGTACTCTTATTCCACTTGAGATTCAACAACCAGGGTTAATGACAAAGAAATAGAGAAATGAGGGCCTCTTTGTAGATGGAGACACATTGATTTACACCATTGGGGTTGTCCTCCAAGAAAGCATTGCAGTTAAAACAGGGAAAATAATGGTGTTTTGATTTGGTTCTTACCTGGTCCATCGTGTCGCCGCATTGCCTGAGCAACAGGCCCGCCAACTTCTCTATTTCCCCTGAACAACACAGAAACAACCTTTTGAGCTGAAAAAGTCGAGACACACACACACACACACACACACTCACACACTCACACACTCACACACACACTCTTTTGTGAGGTTGTGTATGTGTTTGTGAGGTGACTCTAAAAAAGGTGACTATAAAAACAAAAGCCCTTACCCTCTTCTGCATCAGTCTCTATTTCAGGAGGAATGAAGGAGCTGTTGGCTATCTCAATTAGCTTGGTCGTTAGCGCATCGACCCCGCTTTGTTGCGTCTCCCCCTCACCTGCACACGCTGGAGAAAACAGACAAACAAGTTGAAAATGTTAGCGCACACTCACCAGGAAACAAGTGCATACTCGCTAACAATGTCTATTGCTCGCCTACTCGCTAACAAAAAACACACAAACCGCAAGGAATAAAAACAGGCCGGCCAGTGAAATTATGACACGAACGCACAAGACGAGTCATGACCAACATTGCCAACACCTTTCAGAAGGTACCTTTCAGAAGGTACCTTTTGGAAGGACGAAGGGACCCCTTTAGGAGGAACCACGGGGAACACCGGACTCAAACCCATGACCAGCCATGAGCTCACTGAGGTCCGTCTTGTTTTTAGAGCTAAAAATAGAATTGGAAACGAGTGTGTGAATGCTAAATTCCGGTGTCATGTGCCTAAAAGAGCCGTGGCAGGCGTGTGTCTGGGTGTATGTGATCATGTCTGGGAATGCCCTTTCCCTGATTGTTAATCTGAGTTATTTAGCAAGACAGTAAACAGCGACAATGAACACCAAGGTATGTTCACCTCATGAGGTCCACGCGGGACTCACTCCGTTGTTTTCCTACGGAGAAAACGCCCGTGTCATTTCACAGAGGGGGGAGGCGGGGCCCTGTGCCCGACCGCACTCCTCAGTCGAAATCATTTGAACTTCGTCCCCAGGGCGTGCCGCACGACGCACCATCGCACCAAGCTGCCAAATCACAGATTTGCACTACCCTCCAGAAAGCCACGACGCTGTACGCCGTGGTGTGTTTGAAACGGTCTGCGCCCGAGGACACAGCCCCCAAATCCAGCGACTCACAGGGAAGGTTTGGGGGCTCAGGAGGTAAAGCGGGTTGGCTGGTAACCCGAAGGTTGCCAGTTCGATCCCAGGCTCCTCCTAGCTTAGTGTCGAGGAGTCTCTGAGCGAGACGCCTCACCCTGACTGCTCTCGACGAGCTGGCTGTCGCCTTGCGTGGTTGACACCGCCGTCGGTGTGTGAATGAATGGGTGAATGTTGGGCAATATTGTAAAGCGCTTCGAGTGGCCACTGGTTAGAAAAGCGCTCTTTAAATGCAGTCCATTTACGGGGTCGCCCCTCAAGTGGACGCACCTTCAGGAAGGGTTAGTCAAACATTCAGTCAACTCAGCATCGCTCACCCGGGGACACGCCATTGTTCCTGAAGCACGGCTCGGCTTGTCCTCCCTCGTCTGCTTCAGCACCCGCCGATACACATGGGATGAATTTCCAGAAACCACGTTTCTTGAAATTCTTCTTCTTTTTCTTGGGTTCTTCTACCACCACGGAGGAATGAGGAACCGCAGCTGGCCCGTTAGCCGACGTCCCGATGCCCAGGGCGACCAGTCCTGTGCTCTCGGGGCGTCTCCGCTGGGCGAAGGCCCTCATCAGGCTCAGCTCCCTGGTGTTCTCCATGTCAACGTGCTCCGCGAATGACACCCCGTTTTGGGAGGGAAGATCATGGTCTGCGCCCTTATGCAGGGCGGCCATGATTCTAGTGACTTCTTCTAGAGTCAAAACAGAAAATACACGTTTCTTCAAAGGAAGGATGTACATTTGAAGAAAGCAACCTCTCTCTCTTAAAATATTTTTTGTTAGTTTGTTTGTACACAATTGTTCCCAGTTCTCTCTCTCTCACACACACACACACACACACACACACACACACACACACACACACACACACACACACACACACACACACACACACACACACACACACACACACACACACACACACACACACACACACACACACACACACACCTTTTATTGGACAAGTGTGAACTGTATCACGGATTATATTACCTGGGGCTTGAATACATAATTTATCATTCACTCGCAATAAGAAAGTTTATACTAGTTGACCTATGAATTGAGAATAGGTAATTGTCACACGTCCGAATTTACTTGTCAATTTGAGGTGACTTGGTAGTTTGCTTTTCTAGTAGAAGTGGCAGCTAAGTCATGCTTAGCTGTCAACTAACTACAACGCAGACCAATTTGATAAGATTGTTTTATCATCAAATCACTCGATATTTTCATAATCCCAGGTAAAGAAGGCACCACATGAGAACTTTAAAGTGACTAAAATCCGATTAACGGACATCTTGTCCCTCTCATGGCATGGTTTAAGACGGGACGGGACACTTACCGTCGGAGAGCGGAACAGATAATGAGCAGATACTAATAAACTAATAAAGTATTCCTCCAACAAGACGGTAGGCCTACTCCTCCGCGTGTAACTTCAGTACACTTCTGACTACGAAATGCTCGCAACTGACACTGATATGTTCTCAGCTCATACCGAAACGTCCCAGCCGCCCCAGCAAATGTTTAGCAATGCCAGGAGGTGGAGCTGTAAAGCTCCACCTCACACTCACACTCCTTAACACGCAGTGCGCACTCCTTAATAGGCCGTGGTATATGCTCATTATACCACGGCTAAAAGGCCGATATATGCTCTGTTTTAGACGTAACGCGTAAGCACGTAAGATACATAACCCCCCCTTGCGCAGTAAAATATCCCCCCTTACGTGCTTAAGTGCGTCGGCCCAAATTCCTGACTATTGCGACTAAAGGCCTATTTAGGGGTCGTTTTAGACGCGCAGAGACGTAAGCACGTAATTTTACGTATCCTTTTCCTCCTTCGCAATATAATCATTTGCTTTTCAATGCTTATCAGCTCCAGCTCCCTCAACTGTCTTCGACTCAACCTTAACATCGTTCAGACAGAGTGTGGAAAAAGACCGCTAACCTAAAGCTACTGCTACTCTTCTTCCGCTACGATTTCCACTTCCACGCCAACAGATTCGTTCGTTGCACCCCCTACTGTTCTGGCGGAGAATCCCCTTGCAACACGCGCAATCCTTAAGGAACCTACGGGGACCGACAAGTGCACACTCCCTCATGGAGTATATGCGTCATTATAACGTAAAGGCCGATATATGCTCTGTTTTAGACGTAACGCGTAAGCACGTAAGATACATAACCCCCCCTTGCGCAGTAAAATATCCCCCCTTACGTGCTTAAGTGCGTCGGCCCAAATTCCTGACTATGCGACTAAAGGCCTATTTAGGGTCGTTTTAGACGCAGAGACGTAAGCACGTAATTTACACAAGGGACTTGTTTTAGACACGTTTTGATTTACGGTCCCCGTAAGGTTCCTTAAGGGGCGTTGTTCGGCCCGACGCGAAGCGAGCACGAAAAAATAAAAAAACACACAAATTAGCTCGACCTAACTGATAAATAGCATACGCAATATAGACAAAAAACCTAGCCGACTATTATGCATAAAAAAATAGTCCCTCCTTTCCGGACGTTTAGCTCTGCATGTCTCTTTTTCTCGCCCTTTTTCTTCAGGAGCAGGTTCACTCCTTCAGTCCCCTCTACCATTTGTTAACCCTATCCGGAGGTGAAAGTTAACCTTAAACATGTCAATTCAACGAATTTTAGTCAATTTATTAACCTTGTCAAACACTTCGGCTACTTTTGCTACCTAGGCCTCCTACTGTAAACAGTTGGTTGTTGCCATGGAGACATCTATGTGTTGCTTGTGCGGAAATGTATTATGCTGCGATAAGGCTTTTTAGAATAGTAGCCGTGGTATATGCTCAATAAACCACGGTTAACAGCCAATCAGATCGCCGGATTTCACCTTTCCGTTTTATAATTCTCCATAACAACCGACTAACTATACATTATCCCGCTTATTACACGGCTTTACGAGTGAAATAAATAATAAACAATAGATAATAACCCACAATGATTCAGCAGCGACAAGGATTCGTCGGTAAAGTTTTTATTTAGTAGCGCTGTCCCTAGCAACGGTCTGTTATACATGACGACGGTCCGTTATACAGAAATAACAGACCGCAGAACGCAGCCCTGGACCAATCAGAGAGCAGCATTCAATAGAGCCGTGTAATAATAAGGGATAATGCCCGACGAGGTGTCCATTATCATAAATTAATGGACGACGCGGAGGCGTGAACCGTCCGACGCGAAGCGGAGGACGGTTGCTTCCGCGAAGTCCATTAATTTATGATAATCGGACACCCTCGAAGGGCATTATCCCGCTTATTACCATGGTCACTTACGAGAAAAATACATATTAAATCATTCACTCATGATTTAATTGTTGTTTTTTACCGTTAAAATCACAAGTTTTTTCACAAGAAGCGGCTGAGCGGACTATTTAACATCTCCTGTCCACAGGCGTTGCCATGGAAACCTGCCCGGAACATCGCAACGGCGCAACGGCGTATTGCCGTTGTGATAAATAAATTGTGAAATAACGTATGTTCTGTGACTCTGTTGCCACGGTTACCAAACCGTTTGAGCCAGCGCAGTCATTTAGAACTGTCATCAGGCAATTTGACCGGAACATCTTCATAGGTGTCCATTATCACTTTTTAATGGACACCCAGCAGCCAATCAGAATCGAGTATTCACCCAGACCATGGTATAATGTCAGTTATATTAGCCTTTTAACAACACAACTTTACATTCTATTCGAACAGCAAGACCATGCAATATATAACTTGGTGACCGGAATAAAGTAGCAATGTAATCAAGTGTGTAAGAGCATTTAAAATCAACATTAGAATGACCAACGTGGTAGGCCTACAAATACAAAGGAAGTAAATCTCTTTATAGGCACAGACATTTTTGTTGAGAGCGTCATCACTGAACTCGGTATACTCTCAGAATTCCGAGGGGGGGCCGAACAAAAGGGGTGTGTCTCCGTCAAATGCTGCAGGAACGCTGGGAGATTTCCCCGCTTGCAACTCGGAAGGCTGGTGTCCGAGGCATCTGGCTTACACCATTATCCCGCCATCTCTCACGCCAATGATGTTCATTTGGAGCATCCCGTTTCAGGATGTCCTCTCGACACTATAACGCCGATGACACAGGCAAACCATCAAGCGATTGTTCAGTTCAATTAAGAGAACAAATGACGACCACAGAAATGGAATTTTAGATTAATGTTTCAAACTTTATTTATTCTGAAATGATATGGTTATTTAGACAATGTAATAGTTGTACAATCTCTCGTGCTAAACTATTAGCGATAGCCTCTCTTTTTTTTCTGTGCCATCGACTTCCTATGTTTTTTATTTGCTTTTCTTATAAAATATAACACACTCTCTGAACATAGAGTGGTGAGATTATATTACATCCAAATCCAACACTGTTTATGGCACTCAGTAGTCCCTGTAGAAAAAAGAAACTTTAAATATGTGAACGGAGAGAAAGAAGGAGAGAAAAAGAAACAACCGTCCTTGGTTTCTTAAGTCGACTATAGTCAGGGAGTGGGGTTTTGATTCACTCTTCTTACACAGCATCACTTGGTTTGGCAGTAGACTTGGATATTTAACTTCTATCATCTGGGATTACTTGGACCAAGGTTTTTCTGTGGGTCACATTAGTGAGAGTATGACACTCTAGCTCACTGTACCACAACATTTACGAATCATCATGGAAACACTTACATTCTTCACTAGCACAGCAGGTTGACCGTAGTGACACTTTCAAAAAGTTTGCTTTTATCGACCATTCAAGAAGTTTCACACTCTCACAATGGATTCCTCTCCACTGCATGCAAGTCTTTAAACTACTTGATGCTCTTGAGCAGTGTGTAGTAACACCTTTTTTTTTCAAGTTGTTTTTGTTTCGGTGCTGTGGTCTGTCATCTTGCTTTTAGTCATCATTCATCACCCTGTTGTCGTCACTCTTTTTTTCCTTAAGAGATCATATGTTCGATAGCAGGGTTAACAATGAACGTTCATGTGATAAAAACCTCAGCAGATAAAAGAGATATACAAAACAAACAAAAAAACACTACACACTCAATATTTTTCCGACCTAAGCATAAATCTCAAGTAACTATTACACATTTTAAACCATTAAAACTATATCATTTTATTAAAATTGTTCAATTTAATTGTATTGTAAAACAACCATAGTAATGCCACTTTAAGTCAATGTTCAAAAGTACTCCTAGAGGTTAGAAAATGCCATGCATAAAACAATGCTGACAAGTGACACCGTTTCATACCAATTTGTATATTTTTACCGAACAATTTGAAGAATGTAGAGAAAAAGTCAGAGGAAATCTTGTGCCTCAGTAACCAACCACATCGAGAGCACGGACACCGTTCACAACTGTAGAATGTGACCTAATTTCTCTACGTTTGTCAGTGTGTGAATGACACGTCAGAGGAGCAACCATTTCAATGTTCTCAATGAAGAACCTCTCGTGCCCTACACTCAACATGGCGAGTAAAGAACAATCTGCACTTGAGGGGGTGTTTGGAGGAAGAGTTTGTGGGTTTTAAGGTTAGATAACAGGGGATATGGGGGTGAATACCCCTGTTAGAGAAGATGCCTATGTTTTGGTGGGGATTTTGTTTGTCTGTAATAGGGGCAAAGAGAGGTTAGTAGGTCAGGTGAGAGGGATGGAGAGGAAAAGGTAAAATGTATGTGGTTCTGCAGGATATCAATCTTTCTTGAGAGCACCAATGACTTTTTCCCAAAAAATGTAATCTTTGAGGAAATAGAAATTATTTTGGTCACCAAAGATGTGCTGGGTGCAAAAAAACAAAAACGAAAATAATACATTAATAATAAATAAAAGTTGTAGGGTTGGAGCTGCCGTGGTCATTTAGCGCAGGCGGTGACTAGAATAGCTGTCGCTGTGCCACTCCTTTTAAATCAGCCCTAATCGCCCCTCCTCCCCCCACAGATCCCATCTGAGATCATTGTACGCCATACAGCAATTAATTCGGTTTACAATAGGTTACGATATCAAAAAAAGGTGTTAACCGTTCAAAATATACATGCGCACCAACTGAAAAGAATAAAAACTAAACAGAACCAGACAATCATAAACGCTACCAGCACTGTAGTAAAATTGCACATTCAATACTCATTGGTGCTCTGTGGACAACTATGTTCAAAACATTAATGTAATGTAAACTTTAAATAGGGAAATGTTAAAAAATGAAACAACATGCCATTCATATTCGTATTGCATTGAATACGGCTCAGATTATACTCTCACTCTCCCCTCTTTGATAGATGCAATGCAAACACACAGGCCAACTCAAGCGCGCACACACGCACACACACACACACACACACAAACACACACACACACGCGCACAAATCCCAACATATACTTGGTTCTGTGTACACACGGGCTAGCCGGATCGCAGACGCTCAAGGGGCAATTTAAAACACGCCTGTATACGCGTGTAATTGCACTTGCACTTACACACCTTTTTTGTGACACAGGAGTGCACCGTTTGTAAACGTTTCATGTCATCTCGAAGACTTTTCTGTGCCCACCTCAAGACTGTAATCCTGTTGCAGTGGTGTGGATGGACTTAGCTTACTTTTATAGCCTAGCGCTGATATGGGTCTGCGTTTGTATGTTTGTGTGTGTCTGTGTGTGTGTGTGTGGGCAGGGGGGGAGGGGGGAGCCGGGCGAAAAATATAAACAAACGCAAGTAAACATTAGAGCCAACTCAATAAATACACTTTTGTTAGATAGGCATGCATTGTAAAAGCATTGTTATTTTAAGAAAAATGGCAAAATAAAGTTTGAGAACAAACACGTAAACCACACACAGGTCTCTCTCTCTCTCTCTCGTGGAAATGAGAGTTGTCCTCCCTTAAAAGTGGGCCTTTCCTGTTTAAATGGAAACATTTCAATAAATATGATAACGGTGGCAGTTGTTTGCAATCATAGACTGAATGTGACATCGCAACGTCTTTGGCACATGACAAAGAAATCCATCCATAATAGGGTCCTTGGTCCAATCCCCCCCGGGCTGCGCAGGTTATTCATTTTAAGCACAACAAATGTTTTAGGCTCACTTTGATCTTGGCTGGGATTTGAATATGTGTGTGGTTCTAGAAAACTCCCCCGCGGATGTGTGCGTTGTGTGGGGTCACCACCTGACACTTCAGATTGGTGTGGTGGTGTGAGAGATCCAGAAGGGCACCAGAACACACCCCGAGACCCAGCGCAGATCAGAGTGAACCCCGCTCCCCCCCCCATCAAACCTGGAAAATAATAACAATAGTCACATAATAAATAAAAATAAATAGCCAATCAATTATTTACCGCCATCCTGTGGTTTATAAACTCCTTCACTCCTCTTCCTTTTCAGTTGGGTCGTTTCGGTCTATTTTGTCTATTTTTATTTTTTTTGGTCTATTCGGTCTATATGTTGTCAGAGGTTCCCCAGCGAATGTTGTCCCTCCGTTGGTCCGAGAATGTGGACCGGGAATTCATCTTAGAACTTATTTTACCCATCATCCTTCGCTTCAGTCGCTCCCTTTCATCTGAAAGGATGTGTAGGGAATAGAAGGACACGGACATTGGAGTGTGTGTGCGAGTGTGTGTGTGCGTGTGTGTATGTGTGTGTATGCGTGTGTTTGTGGGCAGGGGGGGGGGGGGGGGTGTCAGACGGCGGTCTCAAGGTCTTCATGGGTGGGGGGTGTGGGGGTGAGTAGTTGCTGGGTGCTCAGGTAGCAGGACAGCTCATGGTCTCCTTCACCCTGAGCCTGTTCCGCTGGAGTCCTCCCCTGGAGCACACACACGCGCACACACACACACGCACGCACGCACGCACGCACGCACACACACCCACACACACCCACACACACACACATGAGGTGAGTATGATGCTGCTGGCCTCAAGTTAAACAAAAAAACTTAATTACTCATCACTTCCAACAGTAAAAATGCCTCTTGCCTAATCAAAAATCCCCGGTCATAAAGCCTGTTCGAAAACCACCTTTGTCCTGGTGTCTGCGGAGGCTAGTCGGGTGCCACCTTGTTAGCGGGTGGCAGGAACAACTACCATGGCATTGATTATCCAACGCACCACATCTGGGCAGCCTGACCTGACCGTGGAGTCGAACCCGTCACACTCATTGCAGACGTCCACCAAAAACACTCCATATGATGGGTTAGATGGGTTATGCCTGGGTCTCAAGCAAACATTTACAATAACTAAGGCTTTGGTGTTGGATCATCAACATCCTGTTAGCATTGGAAATCCTACTGATAATATTTTCCATATTTCTAGTTAATGATTGCCTGTGTCTTACCCAAGCTAAAATATGAGTCACCACAGCTTGTAATTTACGGGAAATGGAAGACTCGAATGAGCCAATGGCAGACATTTGGTCCCTGCAGCACACACCCTTCCTCGTGTTGGTTTGTGTGTGTGTGTGTATGTCCCTTCTGTTTGTGTGTGTGTATGTCCCTTCTGTGTATGTGTGTGTGTGTGTGTGTGTGTGTGTGTGTGTGTGTGTGTGTGTGTGTGTGTGTGTGTGTGTGTGTGTGTGTGTGTGTGTGTGTGTGTGTGTGTGTGTGTGTGTGTGTGTGTGTGTGTGTGTGTGTGTGTGTGTGTGTGGACATACGTACCAGGAAGTTGGTCCTCTTAAGTGAAGCTCCGGCCTCCACAAGCAGTCGACACACCGCATGCTGTTTTTCCGAAGCCGCTTTGTGCAAGGCAGTGTCTCCCCTGGAAACCACACACAAACACACACACACACACACACACACACACACACACACACACACACACACACACACACACACACACACACACACACACACACACACACACACACACACACACACACACACACACACACACACACACACACACACACACAGGGACAAAGGTGTCACAACCCCCAACTCCAAAAGGTATCTATATATTTATTTTTCTTACTCCTCATGAATATGCATATGACTGATATGAAACCTACTTTTCTCTGTCTCTCAGATCCAGAAGCACCTTGGAGCCTGCCAGGGGAGAGGTCACAGGCATAGAAGACAGATGGGTTATTATTTTTTTTGTACTGTGCACACAAGCATAACCACCCACACACCCACACACACAAACACAGACACACACACACACACACCAATAGGCACGCACACACTCTCACTGACCCTGGTGCAGGATGTAGCTGACTAGAGGAGTGTGTCCGCTCTGCGCGGCCAGGTGAAGAGCAGAGCATCCCCCAGAGTCCCTCACCAACAGGCTGACGCCCCTGATCACACACTCTGACAGCTGGGACAGGGTTAGGGTTAATCATTTTTCAATGATTAGCATTAAAAGGTTACCAACCCATGGCCTCCACTCTGTGCACACCACAGCAGGTTATCTTCATTTATACAACAGGTAGTTCAGACCGGTCCCAACCGAGCAATTTGATTGGACAAGAGACGTTCCATGAGTGCTGATATACAGTATAACAGCACTGCGACTTTTTACAGACATAATCACTCCGCTGTACGGGCGTTCTAATAACCGTCGCTGCGGAGCCGAATAAATGATTACTAAACAAACAAATCATAATCTCTTGTTTCTTATTACTGATAACTAATAAAATTTGCTCGTAGCACTGTTGTATAAAAGCAATATCACACTCGAGGTCGTGCTGTTGTACTGTATATCAGCACGGTGTGATTATCTACGACAGAATCACAGCCGTGCTGATATACAGTACAACAGCACTCCCTCTCGTGTGATATTGCTTAATTGAATATCATTTTAGAATGCACACATTACATTATTCAACACTTCAACATTTATTAGACCCGTTATATTTGTTTATATTTTCTGTCTTCATTTCCTACCTGACAGAACTATTTAGAGTCTAGAGAGAGAGATAGTGTGTGCGCTTGTGTGTGTGTGTGTGTGTGGTGTGTGTGTGTGTGTGTGTGTGTGTGTGTGTGTGTGTGTGTGTGTGTGTGTGTGTGTGTGTGTGTGTGTGTGTGTGTGTGTGTGTGTGTGTGTGTGTGTGTGTTGATAATGGTTGTGAGTGAATGCATGGGTTAGTGAAACAGGGACCAGTCTTGGTTGAGTGGAGGTCCGGTGAGTCAGAGCCTGCAGGTGTACACCGGTGAGCACTGAGCATGTTCATATAGTCTAGGTCAAGAGGGCTTTCACATCATGATGTCACATCGCAACAAACACCTCCATTTTGGAAGCATAGCAGCATAGGAGTGTTACTGGTAGTAATGGGATTTTGGTCATAACTGTACAAGGAAGCCTCTGAAACACACGGTACCTGAGTCATAAGATGATCGAGGCACTGGTGGCATTTTCTGTTCCACATGCCTCGACATTCTCTTTACTTAAAGGGGACCTATTATGCTTTTTCGACTTTTATGACCTATAAAGAGTTTCCCGATCGACATCGTTTTTTGTGCTGTGATTCGTGTCAGGTTGCGCTACATTAATAAGAAATGAAGACCAGAAAAGTAGTATAATAGGGTCTCTTTAACTGACTGCTGGGATGATGTCGTAGGGATTCATTACCTAATGGTTTTATGATGTGAAGGCTAAACCAAAGTTGCTCTAACTCAGAACATTTGCGTGAAGGTGTGTGTGTATGCGTGTTTGGTGTGTGTGTGTGTGTCCATCCTAACTTGTGCTACAGTATACGGTAGTGTCTGGGTCACTGTCTCTGTTGTATGTGTGTGTTCACATATTAACATCTATTCTGTCGTGCTTAAGTAAGGAATGGTTAAGCACGACAGAAGACTTGAGAACTTTGCTCTTCCTTCTACCGGAATCTGTTAAGCAGCAGATAGCAAGCAGAATGTCAGGAAGTGACGCTTCCACTGTCGGTGCACCCACAGCGGACACTGTGAGAACTATAGGGAGCGCATTCACAGGCCGTCATGAGGCAAAATATCTCTGGTGTCTGAGGTTGAAGGGGGATATTATTCTTAAAGACTTGAACTCACTCTTTTGCTGACGATGGATACAAAAAGGGGTTAAATAAAGCTTAATAAAGGGCTTAATAAAGGGCACCTGTAGCTGAAGCTCTGTTGGTCCAGGGAGTCATTTCTAAAAAAGTGAGATTATGGCCCAATCCCATTTCTACCCTTACCCCTTCCCCCTCCCCCTTGTTTTGAAACAAGGGGGAGGGGTAAGGGGAAGGGGTAAGGGGTAGAAATGGGATTGGGCCTATGTGTTGGTTGAAGCTAAAGTATGTCGATTTATGTTATCTGTGACGTGATAGAAACAGCTTCAGGCGTTTTATACCAAGCCTGAATCTATATTCAGTCTATATAGACACAGTGTATACATAAGGAAACAGACTGAACAGATCTGCCGTCGTGTTTGTTGATGTGAATGGGCCTTATTTGATATTATTATCAGAAAAACAGTTACATATATCCGTCTGTCTGTCTATCTATGAAGCCTATTTATATAAATGTACTAACGCGTCATTCCAATTGAATCAACGACAATTCCTCTAGGTGTAAGCGGGCATGGCGTAATTGTGGTCCTCACGTCGGGGCAAAGCCCTGACCACAGCTACCCTCGGCTAATGCGTTTACCTTCGAGGCATCGAGGGGTTGAGCAATGTAACTTGAGGTATTACATAATTAGGTCTCCTTTGTGTGTGTGTGTGTGTGTGTGTGTGTGTGTGTGTGTGTGTGTGTGTGTGTGTGTGTGTGTGTGTGTGTGTGTGTGTGTGTGTGTGTGTGTGTGTGTGTGTGTGTGTGTGTGTGTGTTAAAAAGGGGGAATTACCATTGGCAAATCTCCAGAACTTGCTGCCGATAACAAAGCTGTGGAAGGAAAACAGGTGACACACGTACACAAAAATACACACAGACACACACAAAAACAAAAACACACGTGAGCCAAACCGGTTGAGACAGGCTGAGGATTGTAATTTGATCTGTAAATGTAGAATGGAGAAATACATTCGTCATTCAGTTTCGTTTCGCAGGTTTTATTTGGTTTCAGCAGTCATTTCCTTAAAGATTAGACACGCTTTTAACATGTGGCACATTTGCGAGCTACATCGTTCTGTTGTGGTCTTACAGCAACAAACCACAAACGGGTGATAAAGTTGAACTCAAGTTTAATTAATGTAAGAATATAAATTCCCCCAAAAATATTCAGACATTTCAAATGAATGCATGCTGCCCAGCCCAGGCAACTGTTACTTACCTCACTGCAACGATTAAAAGTTTAATTGCGAGTAATCGCATAGTATTGTTGACTTAAAATCAGGCACTCGCTGCAAGTGTAATTGAATGTAAAGAAAGTGGCAATGAATGTTGACATTCTTTGGGCCAAACCTTTTAAAATCTAAGTAAAAAAAAATCAAAAAAAGAGAATGTATGTTAACTTGCCCAACCTTAAAAAAAGCCATGTGGTTACCCGTAATAAAGTGGTTATGCCCAACAGACACAGTTCCCTTTTAATGTCAGCAGATTGAGAGAAAAGCATTGGGAAGCATGGAGTAACTCAAAAGGACATGTCTGTACATGTCTGTACTTGTCCTCAAAAGGTCCGCCCATATGAACCGCAGAACACTTGTTTATATTTTGAAGGCCATTTCAATTGTACAAACAGTAAAGCATCTTTCAATGTTTCATGGATAAATACGTAGAGATTATAGATTCTTTCACATGAGATGTGTCCTACTGCAATGGAGAAATCCTGGAGGCACTTCTGTACTAGGTTTGTGTGTGTGTGTGTGTGTGTGTGTGTGTGTGTGTGTGTGTGTGTGTGTGTGTGTGTGTGTGTGTGTGTGTGTGTGTGTGTGTGTGTGTGTGTGTGTGTGTGTATTTTTGTGTGTGCGTGCACGCTTCCTACCTTGCTCTTCAGGAGTCAGAGGTGCACTGGAGAGAAAATAAGAGGGGAAAAGATTGGTAGTTCATAATTGTGGATTTACTTCTTTATTCAAATATTCTGGTGAAAGAATAAAGAGTATTCAACCATTAATATAAAAAGCCTCATTCCTTTTCAGCCTGTGTATCTATTCTATCTATTCACTGTGTGTTCATATACATTCATAGACATACAAATACGTGTGTGTGTGTTTGTGTGTGTGTGTGTATGTTTGTGGCGACTTGGCCAAGACAGGCAGCAGCATACAAATAACACATAGTGAAGACAGAAAACAAAAGATGACACGTTCAAAGAGAAAGAGAAGTCATCATAGGGAACTCTTAACCTTGGAAAAACATTGACATCTAAACAAATCTTCCTCTAATTCTTTCATTATGGATCTAAAAGCATTTAATGTAATTCATTCTTTCAGTTTCCAATTTTCATGCAACGTATTCCATGCCTTAAGTCCAGAACACACAAAAACCCTTTTTTCTATTTTCCGAACGGGCAATAGGGGCTGACCGAATCCGGGAATGATATCTCAAAGAATTGTTCCCGGATCTAATGTGAAAGCTCTGGTGAGTCATAGCTTTACAATTTGTGGTTAACCTCAAGAAGCATGGTAAAACATATGAAGCCACTGTACAGAGGAATGCTTGCACAAAGTATCCCCGCAGTCAAACACAAGTAAAAAAGTTGAGGCAACAAGTCACTTTTTTTTGTACATTAAAAGGGAAGCGTAACTTGCAAAACTAAAACCCAGTTTTAGCCTCAGCTTTTTTTTTT